>VMDR010011850.1:0-27670 GCA_007922815.1 Macrotus californicus
CCCCCCCCCCCCCCCCCCCCCCCCCCCCCCCCCCCCCCCCCCCCCCCGCCTACTGCTCCGTACCACCTCACTCTGAGCAGCAGCAGGGGTGGGCAGGACCTGTCTATGGCCAGTGGCCACGCTCATCAGACAGTCCAACGCTCCCGGCACATCCCAACCTCCTTGCTGTTCGGCAGTCATCACGGTCCAGCCATGGGTGGCTGGGATGTGTGCCACTTCCAGGCTGAAGCATAAGACCTGCCTGTGACCCTCCCTCCTGAACTCTTGTCTTTGGTGCAAGAGAAGACAAGGCCAGGAGCTCCAGGTGGTACAGCCTCCATCATCCTGGTCCCCAGGAGAGACTGTATGGAAGCGAACAGCGCCCCCCAGTGACTCGTGCTGGACCGGTAGCATGGCAGAAAGGCACGTGCAGAGTGAACCACCCAGACAGCGGGCTTGCCTGTCACAGAGCACAGCCCACCCATCCTGACTCACACGCCACCCCGTGCAGGCCCCACCAACGGTCGGGGGCAAGCAGGTGCATGGCATGGTGTGGCCAGAGTGCAGGAAGCCAGCAGGGCAGGCCTCAGCCTGCTGCAGGAGCCACGTTCAAGGACCTGGGCTCAGAGGGCTCTGGGGAGCTGCTGCAGAGCTTAAAGCAGGAGGGTGAGGAGACCAGGCTTCCTCTCGGGGGCACTTCCCTGACTACTGAGAGGAAAAGAGGGTGGACCGAATGAGAGGCGAGGGTCAGGAGAGGGCATGTTAGTGAGGTGCCGAGGAAGGGAACCGAAGGTGGGCTGTGGGCGGGTCATGGCTGCTGAAATCAACATGATCTACTGATCATCAATGGCCCGGCCCCTCTGGCCACTCCCAGTGCTCTCCTTTTACAGCCTGGGGCTTGGCTCCACACCTCAGGGACGGCTGTCTGCCCAGGGTCAGGGTCAGGGGGCCTCAGGAAGCCTAGGCAACAACTCTACTTGAGCTCACAGTCCCCTCTGTGGAAATAACAACTCACAGTTTTGGGTGGCTGCCATATGCCAGATGCCACTCCAAGGGCTTCCCCTGTGTGAACTGAACAGGTAGGTGCTACCTGGCTTCCCATTGCAGTGCAGGGGTTGAGGCAGAGAAGTGAAAAACGACCCCTCCCCCCAGGTCACATGACTGTCGGTAGTGGAGCTGGGAGCTGAACCCAGCTGTGTCTGCAGCCTTCAGCTCGCGGTTCCTGAAGTTCATGACCAGGATGACACCCCGGATCCTACCTTAGCCCATGACCATGATCACCCCCACTTTACCTAAAAGGAAAATGAGGCTCAGCAAAGTAAGTGGACACCATCCAGAAAGGGGGCTGTTGGCCTCCACTGGTGAAGTTGGCTGCCCTTGGAGCAGTGTGAACATCGGGGACCTTCTGCCCCCCTGCCCACTCCTCTCCCCACCCCAGCCCACCCTACCCCTTCCACCACCTTATCTTATAGCCAAGGTTCTTCCAGACCTGCTACCACGGAGGGAAACTCACAGAACTGGGGGAAGGAGCAGCGCCAAGCCAGGTGGGCCGCCTCTCCCTTTGCCTGTGACACAGGAGTGTGCACGCATGTGTGCTGGTGAAGCTTGTGTGCCTGCGCATGCACTGTGTGTGCACATCTGTGCACGGGCGCTGCATCTACCAGGGTGCTCCTGTGTACCCATGGGCTCACTCCCATGGTGTGCATGCACGTGTGCATCAGTGCATTCATGAGTTTCGAGACTCAGCAATTCTGAGAACAGGAGTTCTATTTTTCCCACAAGCAGGCGCTTGCTGGAAATGTGGACTGTCGCCTCGGGCCCTCGGTGTTGGGAGGCCTCGCCCACAGCCTGGGCTGCCCCATCCTGCCCGGTCCCACCTGGCTGGGCCCACATCAAAGCCGTGGCACGCCTTCTCATGTGTGGCACAAAGCAGGGGTGGCATCAGTTCTGTCCCATGCATGCTTCGTGGCACTGAGGCCAAGGGATTAGGCTCTGTGAGCTGTGAATTCCCCGCCCCCAAATGGATTTAGTTATCTCTGGGTTTCCCCATCCCACTGAGTGGAGTTCTTAATGCCTGAAGTGGAATGGCTGGCTGCCTGTCCCACCCCACACGACTCTCCTGGGGATTGTCATCTCTGTTTGGTGCAGGGGAAGCGACTTGACCAAGATCACTGGAACAATGCAGGTGGGACGCAGAAGCCAAATCCTGGCCAGAGGCTCCTCTTCCTGTCACACGCTCCTCTCTGACAGGGGAGAGAGACAGATAGACAGACAGACAGACACAGAAACTTTCCTGCCTGCCTCCAAAGGCTTGTCTCCCCAGCCCAGCCCTCTGTCCTCGCAGGGCAAGGGTTAGCTGAGGGTGGCAGCGGTAAACCCGAACAGGGCGTGGTGCATAATAACTTATTCATCCATCCATTGCGCTCTCCCAGGCCTCAGGGAAAGAATGAAGTTACCTGATTGGATCTCGGAGCGTCCGGGATCTGTAGATGTCTGGAGCTGCCGGCTACCATCGTCCCTTTGTAAGTCTGGGGCTCCACGTCTAATGTTTGGAGTTTTAGTTTATTTTTTTCCTCTTAAACCCTGACCTTGTGGTCAGTGAACTAGCCCCACACGTGCCTCACGAGAGAGTCCGAGTACCACGCTTAGGTTGGCCGCAGTTAACAGAGGGAGATTAGAACCACAAGTTTCCTAGTTTTAAAAAATAAAAAGAAGTATTACTGTAAGAGTACAGAACACTCTGTTTTAAGGTGCTCTACGAAGACCAATAATTAACACAATAAACACCTAGTTATGGGCGGGTCCCTCACCTTGAGGCTAATCCTTGGCGGACTATCATCCGTCATAGAATTTGCCCTGATCCTGGCCTTGGCCCCAAACTTGACCGGGAAAGCCCCGTTCTAATTTACCCTGGGTCCTTACCAGGGCCTCTGATCCACCCGAGAGGCAGTGGGATTCTGGACCAGAAAGCCAGGGCTGCCCTGCTGTCAGCCAAGGGCTCTGTACCAGCAATTCCCCATGGAGCCCTCCTTCCTCACTGGGCAGAAATAAGACACCACGGGTCTCGGCTGCTCCTCACTAGTGAGACTTTTCTCCCGTCACGTCTGTCCCCCTGAGGCCAGGCCCTGGTTAGCGGTCACTGCTGGGCACAGGTGCCTTTATTTTTGCCTTCCATAAGCCAGCAATGGGTCTGAAGTAACAAGGGTCATCCCTCAGGCTTAGTTTTCTTCCCTCCTTCAAAGCAAGTAGAGGCACTGTCGCTCTCCCGGAGGGAGGGTGACGTGCTTTCCTGGTTTGCCCGTGATGGGGGGAATCCCAGGCTGGAGGCGGTCCAGCGCTGAAATTGGGGAAGTCCCCCTACCACAGGCCACAGAGGTCTCCAGGAAACTTTGATCGGATTTGCATGCGATGACTCTAAGTCCTAGCAACCCTGACCCTGACAGCTTGCCTGTGAGAGAGAAGACTCTAGAACTGACTTTTACAGAGCTCAACGTCCTGAACCAGAGAACAACATTTCAAAGCCAAAAAATCCAAGAAGGTTTGTAGAGAGAGGTGAACATGATTTAATTCAGCCCCCAACTGCCATCCATCCTTACTTAGTGCTTATTCTGTGCCAGGCCCTGTGGTGGGGGCAGGGAGGGGGCCAGGGACAAACGACCCAGTCACTGCCTTCCACGGGCTTACACCGCTCAGGGGAATGGCCAAGAGCAGGACAGGATGCGCTGCCACGACCTTGACAGGCGGCTCGAGCACAGGGCGGTGGTTTGCAACTTTGAATGCACATTAGAATCATTTACATCGCATTGCGGACTGTGGGACCTGGGCGCCATCTCTGTCCAGTGCAGTCCCACACGGCTTCTAAGTTAAAGTTAAAATGAAATAAAATGCAAAGTTCCGCTCCTTCACCACACCATTCACTTCAAGTGCTCCACTGCCACATGTGGCGGTTTGGGGGTCCAGCTGAATGCTGTGACTATAGAACATGTCCACCACACCCGCGTGGTTCTGGGCAAGTCACTCACTGTGTCTGTTTCCTCACCAGGAAAGCCGGGCATCGTTACAACAACAAAATAACCACTAACACTTACATTGCTTACTGTGTGTGAAGTACACTCCATGTATTATCCCTCATAGCAATTCCATAAATACTCTCACCCCATTTTTACAGATGAGGAAACTGCAGCACAGAGAGGTTAAGTTACTGGCCCAAAATCACACAGCTAATAGGCGGCTGAGCTGGAATCAGAGCCAACCTGCTTAGTACCAGGTCCACACTTTCCCACAGCACCTCCCTGACGATTATGTGAGACAGCCCGCGTAGCACAAGGTACAATGCTGGGTGAGTGCTCAGCACGCAACCCGTGCCTGCTGCTAACACTGCTGTGGTCCCAACGTCTACAGGACGCTGAGCTTTGATGTAGGGCATGACAGGTACATGCCGAGGGCCCAGCGTTTGGGGGATCTGAGTCCCAAATCAGAAAGTGCAAGGCAGCCTGCTGGGCACAAAACGCTGACCCCTGGTGCTCACCATGTCGATGGAGGGAACAGGCAAGCAAAGCGACAGCTAGAACCCGTGCTGGTCAAGAAGAGCCTTAAGAGTGTGTATTGGTGCATCTTTTTGGCAGGGCTCTCCGAGTGGGTGCCAGAGGCTGAGCTCAGCCCTGTGCTCAGGGGACTGGGGCTCTTGGGGTTTTTGGTGGGGAGAGGTGGTGGACCCCCTTGAATGCCCCCGACCCCCCATATCAATATCAGCATCGGAGGCAGAGGCCTCCTGCAGCTACCAAGTAGAAAACAGGTTCTCTCTGCCCCTCCTCCACCCCCGTTTCCCTGCCCCCAGCCCTCCGGCCCTTCTGGTCCAGCACAGATGCCCTGCGCAGGCCCACAGGAAATAGGGTGAATCAGAGAGACAGCCAAGAAAATGCCTCTTTCCACCTGATGAGATTAAGCCTGAGGGAGTGCCTCCTCCTGACATCTGACACTGCCCAGAGCCCGTTCCCTGGACCCTGAGAAGCAGGCGTCTCCTAAGATGGGCCGACCTCCCCGGCCCCTCCCTCAAGCTGTGCCCGGCCAGGGTAGCCTTTCCTCTTAGTTGCTCTGTTGCTCCTTGCCCCCCTTCCACCCCAACCCAGGCTTCTATCCTGCCTCCACCTTGACCCTGCCATTGCCCTCAGGATAAAGCCCACAGCTAGACCTGGGGTGTAAGGCCCCTGCCTTCTCCTCTCCACAGACCTGCCCCTTGAGCCAAACTGATTTATCTGTTCTCCCCTCAAAGCATTGTGTTTCCCCAGACACCCCATCTCTGCTCACGCTGCCTCTCTCTGCCTTGAGCTTGGCCCACCCACACGAGTCCATGGGCACATCGCTGGGCTCTAAGGATGCCCCCTCCTCTTGCAACACCTCTCTGGGCCCAGTACGAATATAATTCTCCGCCTCCAGGGGGCTCCCCCAGCTGCCAGGACTGAACAATGAGGCAGTCCAGGGCAGGGGGAAAGGAGGTACCGGGTTCGAATCTTAGACCTCATTTGTCTCTGGGCCTAGCCTCCCACCTGTAAAAAAGTACCCTAATAGCCAGGGAGTACATGAGATAATGGATATAAAATACCCTGCACACGTCTGGTACTAGGCAGGTGTTCAGCTGCCAGGTGCTCCCTCCCCTTCCTCCTGTCCTGCTCCCTGTGTTTCTTCTGTCTTTCATCTGTCCACCCATCTGTCCACCCAGCCACCCATTCATTCATGCTCAAGTCGCCCTCCCTTTTGCTTTATGTGCCCACAGGCTAGGTCCCTAGGTAGGCACTGAGGGGGGAGACCAACCTGGCTCCTGGATTGCACTTTCAACAGCACCCCCAGTCTCTCCTGACCACCCTCCCCCCACCCCAGGCATGACGACCTGGGGGCTGAGCCTGTCCTTTCATAGCAGGTGTGCTGTTCAGGTCAGTGAGTTCTAATTCTGACACCTGTTTGCTCCATGACCCAGGGCAAATCTCATCCCTTCTCAGGTTTTGACTTTCCACCCACAGAACAGGAATGCCTCCGCCCTGCCCACCTGCCAAGACGATCCGCTGAGGGCTCTGCAGGCTGCACGTGCCAAACCCGGTGGAGCCGCCAGCCTGGCAGTGGCCCCAGAGCTCAGAGGGCTGGTGCCTTCCTGCCTTCACCCTCTGGGACACAGAGCAGGACTTCTTCCTCTTTGTCCCTCATTTGAGGCCTTGACCAAAACTCCATGCGGATTTATTGCCCCACAATCTCCTTATCTGGCAGTTTCGAGAGATAAGGGACTCCTGGGACTTTCTAAAGACACCTCCAGGAGACTGACAACTTGGAGGCTCTGTTCTCTGCTCACTGTACATTCCTTGGACAGAGTTTCTGGATCGTCTTTGGGCCAAGAGGGATACTGAGGCCCAGAGAGGGACAGTGCCTTGCTCAGGGTCCCAGTGAGCAGAAGGCAGGCCTGCAGCTCTGGAGCCCCCTCCTGGGGTGGGCGTCTGGCTGGGGTCTGCATTCTCTTGTCAGTCGGTCCCTGCCTCGGACCACAAATCGGCACACAGCTTGCCCTGTTGCGAGGGGCCTGGGGCCCACAGTGAGTTCCATCAGCATCGTTGGGGCCCTCCTGGAGCCTGTCCTGTCCTGGGCGCTGTGGGGAACAGCCAGTGAGGACCATGACAGGGGCCGCTGCCCCTCAGGAACTCAGACTGATGGGAGACGCTGACGTTAGTAACCGACAAACTCAATTCAGGGCAAGGAGACTAAATGGGGTACAGCAATATGGAAATCTGGGGAGCTGGTGAGGGGCTGCAGGGCAGATTTTGGAGCTAAACCATAAAGGCCACGTAGAGTAAGCCCAGCACAGAATGAAGGGAAGGCTCGGCCACACCTGCTAGCACTTCCTGCGGCTCTGGGTGGAGCACTGAGGTCAGAGGTCAAGACAGGGGCACGTGGTTCAGGGTGGGGAAGCAAAAGCCACAACCAGGAAATCACAAGGGTCTGGTTTGGCAAATGCCAGGAGCAATGAGGGCCACAGCTGGGAAGGTGGGGCGGGCAAGGGCCCCGAATTCCAGCTACAGAGCTGGCACTTGGAACAATGGGAGGCATCAAAGTTTGTGACCCGTGGTGTGACCTGATCGGAGCTGACGTGGATTTGGCCCCTGCAATTAAGCAGTTAGAACGTTTGCCCTGGGAAAGTACAGAGTGGGGCAAAAGTAGGTTTACAGTTGTTCATATGGAAAAATACAATAATTAATAACAACGCAAGACTAAGCTCTCTGGCATACTCATAAGTGTAAACCTACTTTTAAAAAAATATTTATTGACTTTATTGTTTTTTAATTGTATTTATTTATTTTTAGGGAGAGGGGAAGGGAAGGAGAAAGAGGGAGAGAAACATCAATGTGTGGTTGCTTCTCACATGCCCTGCACCGGGGAACCTGGCCTGCAACCCAGGCATGTGCTCTGACTGGGAATCGAACCCGCAGCCCTTTGGTTCACAGGCCTGTACTCAAGCCACTGAGCCACACCAGCCAGGGCTCTTGTTTACTGATTTGAGAGAGAGAGAGAGAGGGGGAAGATTGGGGGAAGGGAGAGAAGAGAGAGAGAGAGAGAGAGTTGTTCACTAATTTATGCATTCATTGGTTGACTCTTGTATGTGTCCTGACTGGGGATTGAACCCACAACCTTGGCCTATCAAGACAATGCTCTAACCAAGAGCTACCTAGCCAGGATCTGTATTTTCTTTCTTAACTTTGGGCTTGCATCTAAGAAGAAATAGGTGGTTTTGTTTCATGCCCGGCTCCAATAGGTGTGAGGGGCTGCGGAGCACGGTGAGGCGGAGAGGGAAGATTCTGAGGCCTTCTTGTCTGGGCTCAGGAGGAAAAGAGCATTTGGCTGGGGAGGAGTACGAGGAGCTGGCAGATCTGATGACCAGAGTCAAGGCCTGACCTGCCTCTACAGAGTTTGGCTCTTAGAGAGGGCAACCGAGTGGGGCGAGGGGGGTGGTCTGGCCTATAGGGCTACATCTCAGCAGCTGGGGCTCTTAAACCAGAAAGTATTTTCCTTCGTTCTTCACCCCAGTCCCGTGGCAAGAGTCCCCAGATGTGATGAGCACGGCCTGCTGCTGCTGCCCCTGCCGGGCAGCCCAATATACTCTGTTTCCTAGCTCAGCCGCATACTCAGGAGGTGACAGGAACTTCCTTCCTGCTTTGCCCTCACCTGCTTATAGACAGGGACATAAATGCCATTGTTCAGCCTTAGTCAGTTCCCCAGGGGGCAGTGCCAGGAGAGAGGATGGGGAGGCCTCCTTCTCCCCCTTCCCAGCCTCCCTGAGCTCCGCCCGAGTCGTTCTTTTGGAGAAGCTGTGGGCCAGGGAGGGCAAGGGCCCAGCTGGGGATGAAGGGTAGAGGAAAGATGTCAGGGCCCCAGGCTGAAGATGCTTAGCCCCAGGACGGACTCTCCGCTAGGACCCGTGACAGCATCTCCCTTACAGTTCGCATGCAGCAGTGGGTCTGAGACTTCAGAGCCCACCAGCGTCACCTGGGAGGCTGATGGACACCACATCGCCTGGCCCATCCTAGAGTTTCTGACTTGGCCAGTCTGGGGCAAAGCCCGAGAATCTGCATTTCTAGAAAGTTGCCAGGTGACAACGATGCATCTGGCCCAGGGGCCGCACTTTGAGAACCACCCTCTGTGACCCCGCCCTGTGATTGACAGAGTCCTTCCTGTGCACATGTCAATGTGCTCCTCGAACCCACCTTGGGGTGGGGATGGCTGCGGCAGGTCGTGCCCAGCCAGAGCAGCAGAGCCGCGTTTGAGGTTGCGCAGCTGGAGGCACCCTGAGCACACAGTGACCTCCTCGCTCAAGCCGCGAGGCGCTGTGATCTCTTGGGCTTTTAGCGGGCCTCCCACACACGCCCCGACCAGGGGGCTAACCTGTAACCTAGGCATGTGCCCTGATAGGGATTGAACCCGCGACCTTTTGGTTTACAAGATGATGCTCCAAGCAACCGAGCCACGTTGGACAAGGCACTCAACATATTCATCTTAACATTTATATGGGCGCAGGCCAGCACTCAGGAACCAGACAGGTATCCCATGACAGCCACACCACCTGCCCAGCAGGCACAGAGGGCAGGTGGTCGAAGCTGGCTTCAGGGTCAGAGACCCGGCTGCGAACCCAGACCCGCCTCCCCTGAGTCTCAGGTCTGCACAGGTACCTGCCTCTGTCTGTGCTGCTGTGAGACTAGCAAGGCTGACCAGGGCGTTCACCCCGGGCACACAGGGCGCCTTCAATAAATGGGGGCGACTAGCCAGCAAAGGCCTGGGGGGAGGACACTGAACCTCTCTGTGCCCCCGTCTCCTCATCGGTGAACCAGGGCAATAACAGAACCTAGCGTGCAGGGAGGGGTGAGGAGTCCACACGTTATTCATGGGAGGTGCTTGGAGCAGAGCCTGGCGCAGGGAAAGCTCCTCCGTTGAGGCCCTCCTCGTCCAGCACGATATTGTAACCCTGAACGTGCGCACTCTGCATCCACACGTGTATACAAAATCGTTAGAGAATCTAAAGCTCTAATTCTTATCTAATCTAATTCTTAGGCAGACCGCTCTCAAATGGTCTGATTACATCTGGGGGCAAGGAACAGACGCGATACCCCAGGGGTGCCCGGGGTCGGGGACCCAGCCCAGCTCTCGGCCCTCCTTTCCGAATGGCTCCATCTGGAAGCTCGAGGTCTGGGACCCACTGCGTTAGCGATGGGAGGCTCGCCCGTTCCGGGGCCAGGAGAGCTCGGCCATGAGACTTCCTCCTCGTCCTCCTGAGAGGAAACCTGCAGTTTCCCCACTGCCTGTGTCCCCACCAGCCACGTCCGCTGCCCAACCACAGCCCGTCAGAGATCTGAGGCCCCACCACGTGCCGCTAGGGTGACTTCTCTCCAGGTGAGGGAGGCTCTTGCTGGATTCACATTTGCCCATCTACTCCCCATTTTGGTCGCCTCCCCTAAGGCTCCAAGCTGGCCCCATCTTCTCACACTCGGTTTGGAATCCAGACCATTCTTAGTCCCTGCAGCTGGGGCCTGAGAATCCCTCGGCAAAGCAGAACCTGCCCCCCCACCCCCACCAAGAGATCCCAGATGTCACACTTCAGAACGGGAGCGCTGGTCAGATCCCAGATCATGGGGTGCAGGAGGGGAAACTGAGTCAGCACGCCCAGGGCCACCCAAACAGGGCAGAACTAGGAAGAGGATCCAGGTTTCCAGTGCCCCAGCCCAGGACAGTCCTCTAAGACAGGGAACAAAGCCTCCTTTGATCCTGTGCCTGGACACCACACCAGTTTGTTCCTTATCTGTGCCTTCGTTCTCAGAGGGACACATTCCGAGGATGGCTGGGGAAGAAAGGGCTTCTAATGGTGAGGCCGGGGGTCATTCATCCTAGCTGGCCCCACCTCAGATCTGTGCAAGGGGGGCTGCGTTTCTCTGGACTGTGGTTTAGGCTGGAAATGATGGGTCTCCTTGTGGTCAGGAGGGAAGACAGACCCTAAGATTTTGCTGCTAGAAAGGCCAGCAGAGCCCCAGCCGCCCCGACAATGGAAGAGTAAATTGGGCCACATCAACTGAACCCAGATTTTCCAAGTCCCCAGTTCAAGGCAGACCCCCATGTTGTGGTCCCAGAGGTGGCCATGGGTCTCGGCCCCGGGAATGGGCGGAAAAATGGAGAGATCACCCTTTGCTCGAACAAAGTGCGGCCGCCAGCGGGGTGGCGCATCTGAAGTAGCAGCAGCAGGGCAAAGCCCAGGAGGCTGCAGCAGTGCGGACCAAGCTTTGTCAACAGATTTGTTTTTAAATCCTCACCCGAGGATGTATTTGTTGATTCTTAGAGAGAGAGCACGTGGGGGGAGAGAGAGAGAGAGAGAGAGAGAGAAACACCAATGTGAGAGAGACACATTGATCGGATGCCTCCTGTACATGCCCTGACTGGGGACTGAACCCGCAACCCAGGTATGTGCCCCGACCAGGAATCAAGCCCGAAACCTTTTGGTGGACTGGGCAACGCTCCAGCCAACTGAGCCACTCGGACAGGGCGTGGGGGGGGTGGGGTGGACCCAAGCTTTTCAAAATTATTTTCTTGTTTAGATAATATTTTTCTCGTATGCCAAAGAGTGTCTTATACACCTCACTTTAGAGGCCACCAGAATAGAAGGTGGGGAGACTCTTCAGAGAGAATTTTCGGGCTGCAAGGGACAACAGAGATCATCTTGTCTCAGCCCCTCACTTTGCCAGTGAAGAAACAAGGACCCAGGGAGGGGTGTAACTTGTCCAAGGTCACCTGGCTAGTCAGTGGCTGATCCCAGACAGAAGGCAAATCTCTAGTCCCTGATGCTAAAACCAGCTACCTCTGAGACCTGGCCACAGGCCAGCCCCTTACTAGCCCTCTGTCTGGGCTGCAGGCAGGTCCCTGCACTGCTCAGCCTCCTGGGGCTGCCTCTCCTGGGCAGGGAGACAACCCACCGGCTCCAGGGGTGGCTGTGGGTGGCAGGGAAATGTGCACCCCAGCAAGGTTTGCAAGTGCTATTGGGACAGAGGACGCAGGGCCTGGTTCTGGGAGTCGCTCCGCTTTACACAGAAGCCTCGTTTTCCCTCCCTGGAAATGGGTCTAATCAAGCCCGGCTCTCAGGCTGTCATTTGGGTGTCCGTGGGGTCCCCCAGACGTCTGTGAGCGGGGAAGTAACCTGAGTGGTGTCGCTGCTGTCCTCACACTCTGGCAGGTCCTGTTTTGAGGGGAGAGACCTAGGAGGCCAGAGGATTCTGCTCTGATGGCCAAGGGCAGCCCTGGATGCTGCTGAACGTGGAGCCCCTGCAGCCCAGCGGTCCCAGCATCTCCCAGCCCAGGCCTGGTGTGGTGGTGGGCGGCTGTGGACACAGGTCCTGGGCCTTCTGAGGCCTAGGCCTGCAATTCTCTCCTGCCTTTGCAGCCCCTTGCTAGGAAGGGGGGTCGGGGAGTGGCAAGGGCAGTAGGGAGGGGAACAGTCAGCCTAGGAGTAGCCAATAAGGGAGCGTATATTCTACAGAGAAGCTTAGAAATGATAGTATCAACTCAAAGTCTGACTTTTTTTATCACCATGATGGACCTTCAGCTCTAAGTAATGTCAGTGATAACACTCTCCTTCCTGCTGGGGCAGCTGCTCCCACCCCCCGCCGCTGGCATGTGGCCAGCACCTGACGCCGTCCCCTTAGACTGAGCCAAACCCAGCTGTACGTCCGCGCCCATTCCAGAGGCTCATGTGGTGCCTTGGCCAATAACTCCTTCCCACCACTGTGTGTCCAGCTCCTTCAAGGCTCAGCTAAACTGCTCCCTCTTCCAGGAAGTCTTCCTGCATGTCCCCCAGCTGGCCACGACTCTCTTCCCAGGCCTCCTAAGTCCCAGCCCAGGATGTAGACTCAGCAGCATTATGTTCTCATTTCCAGAGGAAGATTCAAGAAAGGAATCACACTCTGAAATCTGGAACTCACAGCATAGAAAAGCACACCAGAGAGTCACTTCCCAGCTGTGTGACCTCAGACAAGTCCCTCGCCAGTCTCCATGTGCCTGTGTACAAGGACCATCTTATCTTCAAATAGCCTCCTTGCCTTGACCTCGCCATCCCTTCTGTTGGCCACACCCTGCACCTTGTCATGCAAAAATGTTCCACCTGCTGCCAAAGTCACTAATTCAAGCACCCTCTTGCTGACCACAACCCCCACCTCCAGTTGCTTGCCAGGTGTGAGCAGCCCTTTGTCAGCACCCCCAATGGGTTGATGAAAACAGGTTCAGACCCAGAGAGAGAGACCTGGACCACAGACCGCCCTCCAGGATAATATACCCACAGCCCAGCCCACCTCTCCAGTTTCGCCTTGCCGGGGATCACAGCAACGCTCGGTGCCTCCAGCCTCAGGGCCTTTGCACGGGTTGTTTCCCTTGCCTGGCCTGCTCCCCTACCCACCTTCACCTGGTCATTCCCTACTCAATTTTCCGATCTCAGCTCAAAATCCTTCCCTTAAGCAGCCTTCCACAGTGACCCCAGATGAGGTCCATCGCTCTGCACGCTGTCACGCCCTCTCTTTTCACCCAGTACCTGCCCAGACTCTGTGGGATTGCAGGGTTACTGCCCGTATCTCCCACGGTCGGGGAGCCCATGAGGCCAGTGCCGTCTCTGCCTCGCTCTGTTCTGTATCCCCAGCCCTGAGCTGTGCTTCACACACAGAAAGTGATCGGTCCATGAACAAAGGTACCATCCAAAACACTAAATTAAAAAATAACTTCAAGGAATGAATGAATGGGCTAGTCTGGGCAAGGGTCTAGGAATGTCTGTGTGGGGTGGGTCCCTGTGGTCTCCCTCCAGGGTGGGCCACAGGCCAAGCTCCTCCTGGTCATGATCAGAACAAGGACGGGGCTGATGACCCAGCCCACAGGCTCTCCGAGCTCCTTCCTGTGCATCACCGCCCAGCCCTCCTCTGGGCCTGCCCATCACTCACAGCACTGGGCACTGAATGAGCAGTCCAGGGGGCATTTCTGAACTGGCATACGGTTTACTCCGTGGTGCGAATGTTTTCTCCTTCCCAAGGGCCAGGACTCAGGAGCCTTTTTTTGTGGGGTTGGATGAGGACAAAGTGGTGGAATCGTTAGAGCAGGGTTCAAATCTCAGTTTTGCCTCATGCTGGCTGTGTGACCTTGCAAAAGTCACCTAACCTCTCTGGGCTCCTGTTTCCTCATCTGTGCAAACAGGACAAGAATGTCTAGCCAGAGGTGGCTGTGAAGATTAAATGAGTAAAGGTACTTTAAGGGTCTAGTCTAGTGTGGGGCCTGCCACGTGTCGCACTAACTGATTTCAAGAGACAGTTTTTAACATTTTCACATCTCTGAAACCGAAATGCAACTCATAATCAGAGTCCAGCTGCCATTTTTTTTTTCTCAATGGATTAGAAAATAACAACACAGATGGCACCCCACTGCCAAGGAAAGACAGCGGTAGCCTAGTCTCTGCTTCCTTTGCGAAGAGGCAGGAAGGGCTGTGGAGGCCCAGGGTCCAAAGCCAAGGGCGCACACTGCAGAGGGAAAGGGATCTGCTGGGGTCTGGTGTGACGGTTGTTGAAGCCTAAAGCATCAGGGAACCTGAAGGCACAGGCCCTTCCCCAGCCTGATGGCCTCTGAATCTGTCCCATGGTCCTCGTCCCACTTGGGGGGGTGGCTGGAACTCCAGTAGGACCCTTACCTGTCTGGCTCCGATCTTATGCTCCTGGTGACGCAGTCCCTGGCTTTGGGACCAGTCTGGTCACAGTGTTAACTGTGTGCCTGCTGCCACCTAAAACCCCTAGTTTGTCCCAAGAGGAGAGTCCTGGGACCCACCCAGAGACCTCTCCTCCAGGGTGACCCATTTATCAAGCCACCCCAGACTCTGCTCTCAATTATTCTGGAAGGCCAGTACTGGGGGGTCATCCAGACCTCACCCAAGTCCTAGTGCCGAGGGTGCCTCCTTAAACCCTCCAGCCTGGTGGTACCAGCTTGGTCCGATTATTATCCACAGTATTATTATATTGTACTGTGTACCACACACAGCCAAAGTTTTATAGAAATACAATGTCTGTCACATATAAACATTTCAAAATAAAGAAAAGACAAGCCCTGGTGTTGCTCAGTGGGTTGGGCATCATCCCACAAACTGAAAGGTCACCGGTTCGATTCCCAGTCAGGACACATGCCTGGGTTCTGGGCCTGATGCCTGGTTGGGTGTGTGTGAGAGGCAACCACACATTGATGTTTCTCTCCCTCTCTTTCTCCCTCCCTTCCCTTTCCTCTAAATATAAATACAATCTTTAAAAAAAGGAAAATAAAACACTGCCATCCAGTGATAACCAGTTTGATGTGTCTGAATATTTCTGTATTATTTGCCTATGTGTAGATACATTTTCCCCCCATTTTCAAACCAGGTTCATTCCCCAGGCTCTCTTCTTTGCGTTTCTAGTTAACACAACACTGCACATCTCTCTCCACAGGTAGGTGCCCTTGTGGTGCTCCCCCACCCTCCATCCCTTCACCTGGCAGGTCCTTGAGGCCTGGACCAGAGTGCCCAGCCCCCAACCAGGATGCAGGGCTTTTGGCCTGAAAGGTTTCTGGGCTGACTTGTGCCCCCCCCCCCCCCCCGCCTCAGGGCAGGGCTGTGATTAGGTCACGGCTGCCACACCCTGGCACGGAAGTCCCCCCCAGCTCTTACATCAAGGGGTGTGCAGTGAACAGCGGCTGGCTGTCCCCGTGGGATCTGACTGTAGGCCTCTCAGAACAGAGCCGACATTCTCCCGGACCCAGATGCTGGCCTGGGAGCCCCTAACTCCCAGGGGCTCCAGACATCACAAGAACAGCAGTGAACAGGTGCCCGGCATTGCAGAGCTCACAGAGCATCTCCACCCTCTCTGCACTTCTGAGGCTCACAACAACCTGTGCATTAGGCAGAGCAGGTAGCTGTTGTCTCCACTTTACAGATGAAAGGGCTGAGGCTCAGAGAGGTGGGGAGACTTACTAAATGACCTCTCTGCTTTCCTCCCCTTCAGAGTCTGGCCAACTCCAAATGGTACCAACTTGGCTCAGGCACCACCTCCTCCAGGGAGTCTTCCCAACCCCCCATCCCCCACCCCAGGCTGGGCGCCCCTGAAGGCAAGGAAGGGCCTGGCTTATTTCCACATCCATGCTCCCCAAGCACAGAAAACCCTCAGTAGATGGCTGCAGGATGAAGATCCTTACGATTAATAAGGCGGGAAACAGCACCCCCACTTTACGGATGAGCACGAGGGGCACGCAGGACTTGCCTACAGAGTATGACAGCAGCCAGTTCGGGTCTCCCTCTGAGGAGGTGTGGCTTCTTTCGCTCCTCTCTGTCCCTTGTTGTGGGCAATCTTGGACTCCCAGCCACTGCCAGGGGGTCATTTCCGGCTTGTCTTGCACTGAGTGGGCTCCAGGGGTCTAGCCAGGTGTGAAGGGGCGTCGTGGGAGGGGCTCTGGCTAGGGCAGGCTCAGCCCCCCAGCCTGGGCCACCACCAGGGGTGGCCTTAGGAATGGCGCAGTAGCGGGCCACCGCCGAGCAGCTCCACGTGCCACACCCAGCGCGAGCTCTTTCTGTCTACATCTCACTTCATCCTGTGGCGGACGCCATGATGGTGCCACTTCGCGGGGGGCAGGCGGCGGGGAGGGAAGACCCCAGCCCAAGGCTCCCGCAGTGGCCGAGCTGGGCCTGGCGGCAGACAGCCCCAGGAGTGTGCAGGCCCAAGAGCCAGAAACAAACGTGCAGTCAGGATACAAGAGACAACCCCTCCCAGGAGGTCTGCAGGCTTGTTTTGGCAAGGCCTCAAACTCTCCCTCCCCTTCACTGGCCGCCTCCCACCCCTGGAATGACACTTGGGCTCAGGGAGCGCAGGCCTGCCCTGGCAGTCCCCAAGTACCCCCTGTGGGCAGGGTCACGCCACCTGCCAGCTCCCTGCCAGCTCCGGGCTCAAGGCCAGGATGGAAGCAGCTGTCACATCAACCCCGCACAGGTTCTCAGCTCCCTCTTTCTTCCTGTTGGAGTAAGACCTCACATGGCTTCTCCCAACCAGCTGAAAGACTTTGAGCAAGGCCCTGCCTCTCACTGGGCTTCACTTTCCCTGTCGGTGAAACCTGGGGGGAGGGGAAGGCGGGGTGGGCGGAAGGGGTTGTCTCTGTGGAGCCCACCGACCCTTACACTGCAGGGTTGTCTGCAGGTGGCCCAGGACAGCCATCCAGGCCCCAACACTGGCCAGTGACATGGGTTGAGATATGTCGCCCTGAGCCAGCTGCTCCATCTCCGGCCTCAGAGTCCTCGTCTGTAAAATAGGGGCGGGGGTAGAAAACAGACTGAAAGTAAAAACACCAGAATATTTAAATGGATTGTCTAAGATGAAAAGGGAAGATGTGGGTAATTTATGTTCTGTGTTTTTCCTGTCTTTTTCTAAATTCTTCATTATCAAGGATTCATAATAGAAAAGGTAAATATACTTCTTTGTAAATTGACTTTATTGATACAATTTACATGCAACATAATACACCCACTTAAAAATGGGAGTGATAATGAGTAATAGTATCGATCCTACGGATTGCTTTGAGGAGTGAATGGGTTAATGTATGGATGTAAAAGCTTACAGGGTGCCTGGAGCATAAGAAATGCTATTGTTTGCTAAATCAATAAGCCCAAGAGCAGCCTGGCTTCCTCCTGTTCACCAGGGCTGGACCTCCCACCTGAGGGCAGCACCCAGCACCCCCAGCGCCCCCTCCCCTTCCCATGGTCACTGCCCGCCGACCCCATCACCCTGGGCTTGGGCGCTTCCGCAGTCTCCTGACTGGACCCCAGAGGAGCTGCCCGCCCGGGCCGGGCCCCTGCCCTGCGGCTCCCCCGGCCCTGGACTAAAGCTCTAACTCCTGTGTGAGGCGGCGTTTCGGCCAGTGATTTCACTTCTCTACCTTTGTGCTCCTCACTGAAAAAGGGGAATAGAAACAGTCTCTCCCTCACGAACTTACAAGACTCCATGATGCCTGGGCGGGGCGCACAATGCGACTCAGGGCCTCTCTCACCAGTCCCCTCTCCCCTCCCCCGCCGTCCCTGCCCTAGCCTGCTCTTCCTTGGACGGGATGGCACGGTCCTCTCTCAGGGCTTTTCCCTCCACCCTTCCAGCATCCTGAGACCACGGCGCGTCCCCCAGAAATCGGCCCGGCTCACTCTTTCACCTCCTCCCAGCCTTTACCCCAGTCTCAACGATTCCCCCGACCACCGTGGTTAAAACTGCAGTGCCCTCCCTTCCATCCCCAGAAATGCAACAGGAAAAACAACCCTGGTTAATTTGCTCCATCTCGGTTATCACCATCTGTTTTACTTAGTTTTTCCTTATTAGATTGTAAGGTCATTCACAACAGATTTTTTTGGTCTTTCTTTTTTTTTTCTACTCTCAAGACCCCTCCCCCACAGAAAGTACCGAGCACCATGTTGGTGCTTAATAAACGGATGGTCGAATGACTAAAGGAACACCGCAGAGTGCCGAGGACAGAACCAGGCAGGTGGTGAGCACTCTGCCCTGCAATTACGTCTTCTTCCATTCAGGCTGAACCAAATAAAACTGCCATTTCTTGTAAGTCAGAAGCAGCCAGACACTGGTCCCTTCACAGGGTGTCACCTAACATGTTTCCCACCGCAGCCTGCAGTCCCCAGGGGAGGCACCTCCAGGCCCAGAGCACAGGAAGTGCCCAATACACATTGGTTCCCGGGAATGAAGTTACCTGCTCCTGGTCCCTCACGCTGGGCGTGATTGCAAAGCCCCTCCTGTGCGTCTCAAGGAGGCAAGACACAGACTGCAGGCTCAATAAATAGAGGATCTTGCTGAATTAGTACCTGCTCCTCCTGAAAAATCTGTTCCCAATTTCTGGTAAAGAACATAAACATAAAGACACCTTATGCTCTAAAATAACCCAGGTTCTGGCCAAACTAAGTAGTCCCTTCCCAGGGGCAAAAAGGCTAGCTGCCTGTCTCCAAGGGGATTTGTTTGGTGATGGTGGAGAGAGGCGGGAACATTCTTTGGTATCTCTGTAAATTAATGTTATTATAAAATAACTGCTCTTTCCAATGAAGGCTTCAGCTAAAAGAGATTTAAGTATAGAACATGGGTTATCAGAGCTGGAAAAATGCAGCAATCACTGAATCTACCCCATTTCACAGACAGGGAAGTAAGGTAAAGGGGCAGAGTTTGGCCTAAGGCCAGAGTGGAGGGAGTGGAGTTCACCCTGGGGTCCTCACCTGCTGACTTCAGTCTTGAGGCCTTTCCGCCTCACTCAGGCTCCTGTGCTGGCCATCACAACTCCCCTCCCCTCTCTGCAGCGACTTCCTTTTGGGGAAGCAGAAAGCTAGGGGCTGAGGGTAGTTAAGATCATTTTCCCAGACTTCTGTAACAAGCTGTCAGATTGTCCTACAAAATTAAATCCATCGGAGAATCCCGATAGCCTTGTCAGCATGGAGGTTTATCCTTTCATAATTATTTTTGCTAATTGTATAGGAATGAATACAGACTGCTTTCATTTGCTAATGGTAGGTGTTTACACACACACACACACACACACACACACACACACACACTGGTCTTGGAACCATGATCTCTGGCCTTGGTTTCTGGTTTGATTTGTGACATCCCCTTTGGAGACAGGGGATGCCTATCTGCAAAGTGACGGGGTTGGATGAGTTGATTTCTTAAGATCCCTGTCAGCCTGGACATTTGTAGTACCATTGGTGCATTTAAAATTAGCATGAGATGGCTTTTTTTTTAATCCTTCCCTGAGGATATGTTTATTGGTTTGAGAGAGAGAGAAACAGGGGGAAAGAGAGAGAGAAAAAAAATCAATGTGAGAGAGAAACATCGATTGGTTGCCTCCTGTATGCAGGTTGGATTTGGGAATCAAACCTGCAACCTAGGTATGAGCCCTCACTGGGAATCGAACCTGCAACCTTTTGGTGCATGGGACGATGCTCCAGCCGACTGAGCCACCCGGCCAGGGCGGGATGAGTGTTTGATAATCAGAATCTGTCATGCTCCTAAACCAGGACAAAATGGCTTGGACCAGCCAGGCAGGAAACGGGGCCCAGATTATACAGTGTAGTGATGGCAGGAGACTTGGGAAGCACGTAAGTCCGTGCATCAGAGCTGCGTGCAAGTGACAGCACATATACTTAGTCTGCCTTTACGAGGGGCTAATAACACTCATTGGTGATCTAGCTCCAAGTCCTGGGCAGCTCTCCCAGGGCCAGAAGGCAAGGTCATGGCCATGTTACCTCAGCCCTTGGAACCCCAGACATGAGGTCGAAGGTAGCTCACCCAGCCTCTGCTCACATTCGTCTGCTGACACAGAGCTCAACACCTGCCCAGGGGACCCCTACTTTCTTTTGTCTGTAAGAAAGCTCCTGGGAGAGGAGCAGGTCATGAGGGGGACAAGAGAGACCGGAGGGCCCAGGCTTGGTTCTCGGAAACCATGCCTCAATCAGGGCAGGCAGAGGAAGACAGGGAAGAGGGCCAGTCAGCAGGAAGGCCTGGCGAGGGGCTCCTCTGGCTCCACACCTCTCTAAGGCAGCTGCTAACCCGAAGGTGCACAGGAAGTGCAGGGACGCACTCCCGTCCTAGTCCGGGTGGGTTCTGAACAAGCCCAGGCTGAGTCTTGCCTTTGCTCTCTTTGGCTCCGGCTGGAGAAACAGTGCTGGGCCTGGGGCTGTTCAGCTTGGAGGTGAGAAGATCCACGGGACAGATGATGGCCCCTGGGGGGGGGGGAGGGGTCAGATGTTGTCTGTGCCCAGAGCAGCCGGTCAGATCCCCATCCTAAGGGGTGTGCCACGGGTAGCCAGACCTTCCAGAGGGAATCTTTCAGAGGGGCTGGACCAGATGCCAGAGGTCTTTACTCAGAGAGCATCATGGAGCCACAGTTCTTCAGGCCATGCTCCATCTCAAACCCACCCCCACTGTTGGGCCTCTGGGGTCGACGCTTTGATGTGAGCCAGTCCTATCACAGCCGGCTGGGACACAGAGCTGGGTGCCTGCACCTGAGCATAGTTAAGGGACTTCCCATAGCATTCCCTAAAGCCAGGTGCATGCAGGCAAGTCTGCAACCGAGGACCCCACCACCTCTAGCCCAGGGATCCTCTAGCCCCAGACAGCGAAGCAGACTTGGCCAGCAGACTCTGACTGTCCCACCTTGCATGCCCAGGCCGGCTCAATAGGGACCTAGGGGTGTTCCCACCTCCTGTTTTTCATACGGAGCGGGAGAGTCCCAACACGGGTCCCGCGGAGCACTCAGGCCACAAGGGGGCCTGTCTGGGCCGGCTGGCCACACCCAGGGTGAGCGGCCCTCGCTGCGGGTGAGAGGGGTGGGCGGTGCAGACAGTGCCCATCCGGGCCCTAGCCGTCGGGAGCCTGAACCTTGGGGCGGCCCCTCCTCACGGCCCAGTGAGGAAGGGGCCACCATTGCTCTCTCTATCCCGACGGGGAAACTGAGACCTGGAGAGGAGCAGTGCTTTGTGCAAGGTCACGCGGAGGGGCTGGAAGCCAGGTTCCCCACGCCCCGCCAGGACCCCGCGGCGCGCCCTGACCCAGCATCCCTCCCAGGGTGCTGCAGCGGGGAGACGCAGCACACACACAGCGCGCAGACCAGGAAGGCATGGCTGGCAGCGCAGGGCCGCCCTACCTTGATGACGGCCGCGCAGGTGGCGGTGGCGTCCGGATCCGGCTCTGAGCTCCTCGCCGCCCGCCGAGTCCCCGAGCCCAGGGCCACCGCCTCCTCCCCCCCGCAGCCTGGCGGGCGGGGCCGGTGGGCGGGGCAGGAGCCCGGCACAAGCCCCGCCCGCGCACCCCGCGGGGGCACCCCTCCTTCCCCACTCTCCTGACTGCGCTCCTGGCCCCCCGGGGCTGGTCTTGGGGCGTGCACACATGCACAGAACAGGCGCACACACGCCGCAGTGATTGGGGCGGGCTCCTTGGCGACCAGGCTGAGGCTGGGGACAGTCAGACCCGCCTGGCTTCACGTCCCGCCAGTCCCTCGCTGCGTGGCACGGACAAGAGACTCGACCTCCCGGAGCCTCCGTTCCCCCGCTGGTGAAATGAACACAGTAATCGCGTCTGCCTCAGAGAGCTATTTGAGAATTAGAGGAGACGATCTAATTTACCCGCTCGGCAAAGTGCGCGCGCAGAGCCCGCCACAGACGCGCTAGGTAAACTCGGCCCGGGAGCAAAAGAGCAAGCAGCGCCGCCCCAGTGTCGGAAGGACACTCCCTTCCTTCTCGGGGTAGCCAGGAGGGGGCGCTGCTACGCAGTCTGGCAGGCTTGGGGTCCTAAGGACCCTGGGAATCCGGAGATGCGGGGGCCGCGCCTTTGAATAACCACCACCTAAAGCTCACGGGGCCAGGCACTGTTCTTTGCACTTTAAATGCATTACCTCACTCAGCCGTCACACAAGCCTCCGAGGTCACGCTATAACCCACTTATTTTACATATCGGGAAGCTGAGAACACAGCTACAACAACACTAGGCAGCGCGGCTCCCAAGCCCAAGCCCAAGCCCAAGCCCAAGCCGATACCCACTCCACCTCTCCTGGGAGAAGCTCCTTGTTTTGTTCAGGGCTGTATCTCCAGGGCCCAGAACAATGCCTGCAACACAGTAGGCGCGCAGCGTTTGCTGAGTGACGGCACATGCTATGTCCTATCGCATGTGTTATTTCACTTAATCCTGAGAACTCCTTTCTTTGGCCACAAGGATTACCCCCACTTTACAGATAAGAAGAAAATCGAGGCTGAGAGTCACTAAGTACTTGGGGGCTCCTGTTTATCTCCTTAGAAAAAACAGCCAGGGCCAAAGCCTGAGACTCCGTGTTCCCTGGGCCGCTGCCCCGCCCAGAGCCGATTGATAGGCTCCCTGCCTACCACCCAGAGCCCAGCCCCTCAGTCCAGCCTGCCAAGCCTCAGCTCTGCGGCCCTGACCCAGGACTCCTAGAGCTGGCCTGCTCAGTCGGCCAACTGAACTCACACTTCGGCATCAGTGTGACAGCATTGGATATTTGATGTCCTAAAGAAGCACCTGGAAAATCAGAATGTCGTGGGAGTTCCTTACATTTATGGTCCAGTTTTACCTTTATTTTTAACTACAGCTGGGGGGTGGGCACCATGCCTTTTGAAGGCTAAAGCATCTGAGCGTCTTAGTTCAGCTGGAGCTCAGGCAGTGTCTCTAGTGCGTCCTCCCACCCCCTTGCATGCTCACACCTCTGTGCCTTCGCTCACACTTTCTCTTCCACAAGGAATTCTCTTCCCGCATCACCTCCCACTGCCTAAACCTACTCATCTTTCCTTCCAGGCTCAGCACCAGCACCCCTCCCTGCCCAGGAAGCCTTCCCAGATGCTCTGCGGATGTGCCCTCCCAGCCTTGGATTTGCCTCATCCCACCCCGTGCCATGGAGGTAGGTGGCTGGGGCTGTGTTTGGGGGAAAGCTGGTTTGACGGGGACCTCCAGTGCCTGTGGGCACGTGGACCGACGGGCACAGGGGAGGCCACTGGGGGGCTCTGTAATAGAGATCCTTCTTGGAGATCCTGTGTGTATATGGGGGGGGGGTCCTCACTTTCCTGCCCTTTCCCTCCCCTTAACCCTGATCCATTTAAGGAAGGCTATTCCCTGACCATTGTCTGCATTGCACACATGGGGACACTGAGGCCAGAGTGGAGGTGCCTTGCCCAGGGGCCCCTAGCTAGAAAACCACATGATAGGTTTGGCTCCAAAGCTGGGCCCATTTGCCAGCACTTTGTACTGGGCCATATTGCTGATTGGGAGGGGCCAGGAAACCAACACCTGTCTTCCCTAGGCAGGAGCACGGCCTGCTTTGTTTAATCGGCCGTGGAAGGGCCCAGAAGGTGTGTATGTATGGGAGGCAAGTTCTCCATCTACCTGCCCAGCGTGGAGCTCTCTGCACCACACGGCCCTGTGCCCATGGGAGATTGAACTGAAATAGGGGCAGCAGCTCCTGGGAGGTGAGGTTCTGAGTGGGGGAGAGTAGCCCTGAACACAGGTGATCTGTGGTGGGGGCTCCTAAAGTGGCCTCCAGGCCCTTCTGCCTGCTTTGAGGAGTCCCTGTATTCTTGGGGATTTTGGCCCAGGGAGGTCCCCTGGGTAACTCCTTCCACCTCCCCTGTAGAATGCAGTGTGGACTTCAGTATGCTGGGGGTCTAACACCTGGTGAGGGATGCTTTGAGCAAGAGGTCCCATCCCCTGGGGTAGGAAGGTGGGGCTGTGAGGGATCAGATCCTCCAGCCCTGGAAGGCAGCAGCCCCTGGGGATGGGGGCGACAGCTGCCGTGCAGAGCCAGGAACCTGACACCAGCGGTAGGCCCCCAAGCCCTCCAGGGGGAGCAGGGGGAGCCAGGGCCGTCTCTCTAGGAGCAGCAGCAGTAGCAGCAGCAGCCCCAGACCTTGTCAGGACTGCCTCCATCCCCACCTGTCCCTGCTACAGCCGGTTGGTGGGGCGGGCGGCTCTTCCTCCCACTCTCCCCTGCCTGGAGCCAACCCTACAGGCCCCACACCAACCACTCAGGTGGCCGAGGGCCAGGCCGGCCCTTTCCCCTGGGACCTCAGGGAGGTGTTCTAGGTTCCATGCAAGGGGAGGTGAGCAGGGAGGAGCCCTCCCTGGTTTTGCACTTAGGGACTTTAGATATGAGCATGGATTAAACTTTCTGTAGCTGTGTGGCTTTGGGCAAGTGGACTCGCCTGAGCCTTTCGCCCCTCATCTGTAAACCCAGCTTGGCCTGCAGTGGGCAGGGGCTCCAGGACAGGCAGCTCTCATTCCTGGCTCTGGCTCTCGTCCGTCTGCAGGGTTGGAGGAGGCCCCATCCATCAGTCCTCATCATTCTGTGGGCCTCCAGCCTCTGGGTGTCGTAATGCCCATGCCCCACAACAGGCTCAGAGGCCGGCACCAGTATTTTAAAAAAGCTGCTTAGGCGATTTTGTGGTGTAGCCACGTAGGGGCAGGTCAGGTTACACAAGGCTGGGTCAACTGCGAAGCTTCCCCCCTCCCCCATCCCCGTGGGGGAGGGGAGGGCATAGGCACCCAGCTCTAGGCAGAGTCTCTCCTCTGCCTGGGTTGGGGGTGTGTGGAGGGGAAGGGAGACGGTGGAGGAGAGGGAAAGAAAGGTGGGAGACAGGGAAGATGAGGGAGGCAGGAGAGGGAGAGAGGGAGAGAATGGGCAGGGGCTGGAGGGGAAGCCGAGGGGAGGAAAAAGAGGTGGGAGTGGGTAGGGAGGGGACAGGGGAGCTGGGTGCCATTTATCTGGCAGCCTCTGTCTGATCTGGGATTGTTTATTTTTTGCGGAGGAAGGAATTTGGTTTTCAAGGCTGGAGTCTGAGGGACCAGCTGGGCAGTCTCCGGGAGCTCTGGGCCTTCTGCCGGCCTCTTCTGCATGAAAGGGCCACTCCGCCCACCCGTGGCTGCACCATACCCTGTGCCAGGCACCAGGCTCAGCTGCACCGTGTCCTTGTCTCCCAGTGATGGCGCTCAGGCTCACTGCACCCTGTCTGCTGTGGGCACGGCCAGGGCCCTCCAGCCCAACCTCGCGTGGCCGTCACGCAGCACAGACACCGTCTGGTGACAGAGGCCCAGCACGTGAGAAGGCCATCAGGCCCCCATGTGGGGGTTCATGGGACACCTGGCACCCTGGAGCCCCTGTGAGCGTGGTAGGAAAGGAACCCTGTGCACCCTCTCCCCAGGGCTGTGCAGGGGCGTGCGTGGGGGAACCAGGTGCCGGGTGTGCCAACCCAGGCCCACACCTGTGGGTGACAGAGGGCCTGTCTCTGGACCCCAGTGATGGGCATGCCCCCCCCCCCCCCACCCGCCGCATGAGGGCCTCAGAGCAGAGCTGTTTCCATGCGAGAACCCGCACCCCCAGGCCTTCCTACCAAAGACTGCCAACCTCAGTCACGGGGTTTCGCTGAGAAATGAGCTGCCACAATCAACGGGTGGCCTTGACTCCCAGCCTGGAGGGGGGTGGCAGAAGCCTCTGTGTGCTGAGGAAGGGCCTGGACCTGCCCAGAACTGAAATGGAGTTCTGGAGAGCCCTGACGTGGGGACAGGCTGTAGCTGTCCCTCTCACTGCCTTTTCCTCACCTCCTAGCCACTCATTCTTAGAAGAGGTGACTCTTCTTGCCCCGGCCTACAAGGCTGGTGCTGGGGGACCAGGTGGACAGCTGAGCCCGGGCTCTCTGCCCACACCCCACACCACGATCCTCTTGGTGGTGGGCAGGGGTTTCCTTGGGACCCCTGCCCCCATACACATGGCCTGTGAGCAGAAAGGAGGGCACAGGTCCAAGGCTCAGGAAGAGGCCCTGGCAGTTGGGAGCTGGGCCTGGAACACAGGCCCACCTGGCACTGGAGAGGTGCTTTCGCCCAGGACAGAAGCCCTGCATGCACAGGGACCCCGCTCCTCAGGGGGCCCGGAGGGGCACTGGCCCTGCAGACATGTCCACAGGAACAGCAGCCAGTGATGTCCCTGGCTGGGAAGGCCCTAGTGGCGGACTCGCCCAGGAACAGGTGGTTACTGAGAATCGTGTGAGTGCCAAGCTTGTGAACGATTTCTCGTATTTACATTGTTTTACACAGATGAACTCAGAGAACGTTCCAGGCTCCCCACAGAGACAGCACTCTGGTGTGCACGCTGGGGTGCTCTGAGGAGGGGTGAGGAAGGGCAGCATCCCCGGTGCACTCAGGGGAGACAATCCACCCGCAGACAAGGGCCGATGGGGAGGCTGGTGCCCTGGGAGGGGAGGGGCTTGCCCAGCATCACACGGTGATGGGGCTCAGGGGGCTGGACCCCTGCTCTGTGGCTGTCCTCCTGTGGGCCTGCCGGTCAAGGGTGAGAAGGGGCTTTGGGGAGCACAAGTGGCCAAGTCAGGCCTCCCCATCCCCCTCGTCCTCACTGGTGCAACCCTCGGGCCTCACTGGGCCCAGGGACGCCCGGGTCTCCAAGTATTCCGCCTTGAGCTGCTCCAGCTCCCGCAGCTCTGCCTCCAGCCGCTCCCGGTGTGCCGCCCGCAGCTGCT
This sequence comes from Macrotus californicus, assembly GCA_007922815.1. NCBI lineage: Eukaryota > Metazoa > Chordata > Mammalia > Chiroptera > Phyllostomidae > Macrotus > Macrotus californicus. The sequence goes on from VMDR010011850.1 coordinate 26,594, forward strand.
GCAGCTGTTTCATGGGAAAGGGGTTCATGTCGTTGAAGGCGATATCCCTCAGTTTCCTGGTGGGGAGAGCACTGTCAGCCCAGGGCACAGCGTCCATGGTGCCTGTACTCACTGTGCCTTCCCAGGCAGGTGGCTACGGCCCCTGGCAAGCTCACCTTCCAGGGAGAAAACGGTGAAGGAGGCAGTTTCCACCCAAAGTCACATGTATTGAGGCAGGAGGGAGCTTAGGGCTATGGGAGCTCTAACCCACTAAGGAAAGGTTGGTCAGGGAAGGCTTCTTGGAGGAGGGGACACATGGGTGGGTGTGGGTGGGGAGTGGTGGAGAGTAGGGTGGGTTCTCACCGGCTGTTGCGAATGGTCTTGGTGACGAAGCGCAGGTACTGGTAGATCTCCAGGCTGTCCTGCAGCCTCATGATCTCCTCCTCATTGTACTTGAAAATGGCCAAGGCATAGCGGAACAGCACCTGGGGACAAGGTGGGGGCTCAGGTGGGACATGGAGGGCCAGGGCTGGAAGTTCCCAGAGGGAGGAGAACCAGGCAGTGTGGGTGTCCTGGACAGGCTGCAGAGGCTGAAAGCGTGCGGGAGGCACGTGTGTAGGGAGGTCCTGGGGGAGGGAGACTGGAAACCCTAGCAGGAACACAGCTTGGAATCTGGGGGTTGGGGCTGAGTCCCAGCTCTACCTTGACTTGTCCTGGGGCCCTTGGTGAGGCCTTGGCTCTGGTGGGACCAAGTGGGAGTAATACCCTTTACACGGGGTGCTAGCGGGAGCCGGTGGAACGACACATCCAAGGGCTTTCTGTACGCTGCACAGTGCAGTATGTTACCAGCCACCCTGTGGAAACGGCTGCATGGTGGGGGAGGGCCTGTCCAAGGTCTCCTAGCAAGGTCAGGGGCAGAGTTGGGACCAGACTCAAGCGCCAACCTCCCAATCCAGGGCTCCTCCGAACAGGAGGAAGAGGAGGAGGGGCCCAGGTGATTGAGTGGCACCGGATGGGACAGGGATGTGCCTCCTGGGTGTGCTCATGCTTCCTCTCCAGGGACAGGAGCCGCCCCCCCCCCCCCCCCCCCCCCCCCCC
>VMDR010011851.1:0-27668 GCA_007922815.1 Macrotus californicus
GAAGGGCAGATAAAATGCTTCCCAGACAAGGTAAAGCTAAAGGAGTTCATCATCACCAAGCCATTATTATATGAAATGCTAAAGGGACTTATTTAAGAAAAAGAAGATCAAAGCTATGAACATTAAAATGACAACAAACACAACTATCAATAACTGAATCTAAAAAATAAAAACAAAAACAAACTAAGCACACAACCAGTACAGGAACAGAATCATAGAAGTGGAGATCACATGGAGGGTTATCAGCTGGGAGGGGAAAGGGAGAGAATAGGGGAAAAGGCACAGGGAATAAGAAGCATAAATGGTAGGTACAAAATAGACAGGGGGAGGTTAAGAATTGTATAGGAAATGGAGTATCCAAAGAACTTACACGCAAGGCCCATGGACATGAACTAAGCAGGAAAGAGGGAATTCCTGGAGGGAACGGGGGATACCGGGTGGAGGGGAGCAAAGGGAAAAAAATTGGGGCAACTGTAATAGCATAATCAATGAAATATACTTAAGAAAATAAGACCCATCTCACTGAGCTTTGGTGAGAATTAAATTAATCTAATCGTGTAAAGGGCTTAGGACAATGCTTGGCATGGGAGTGAAAGATTAATGAAATTCTTTTTCCTTTTTCTGTGGGAATGTGTCCCAGCATAACTGTGGTGCTCTGTCCTCATGGAAAACTGACCACAGTGGGGTGTCAGTCAGTGTTCGAGACTGAATGTTTGTGTCCTACCCCCAAATGCATGCTGACGCCCTAAGTCCTAACGTGATGGTGTTTGGAGACAAAGCCTTTGGGAGGTGCTTAGGGCTAGACGGAGTGGTGATGGTGGGGCCCCATGATGAGTTAGGGCCTTTGCCGCACCAGGGGTCTTGTTCTCTCTCCACCTTGTGAGTGCACATGAGAAGACAGTTGTCTACAAGCCAGAGAGTCTTCAGAAGCTGACCCTACTGGCACCTTGATCTTAGACTCCAGGCTCCAGAACTGTGGGCAATAAATGTTGTTTAAGTCATTCGGGTTATGGTATTATGTAGCCCAAGTTACCAGGCAATGTTGGCATGGCGGCAATGTGCATGGCTGGTAGATTGCATTTGGACTGAGGTTATAGGGAATGAGCAATACATTTCAGGGTGGGAAATCCCAGTTTTGGCTTCTCTGAGTACGGAGATTGTTGATACCAGGTACATCCCTTTGGGAACTTAGGATCTTTCATGGGTGCAAGAGGCACTGGGGACATGGGGCTTCTAAGCCACAGTAGCTCTTGTGGTCCTGCGTGGTCTCATACCTCACATCTGAGCTGTCACTTGAGGGGCCAGAGAGACTAGCCCTGAGTTCCCGCCAGGGGCCTGCCAGAGAGATGCATCCAGCGCCACCTTCAGTTTTCCCCTTGCATTCAGCCAAGTGAACCAAGGGTCAGGGCGGCCTGTTGTGGTCATGAGAGTGTGATCTTCTAGTTCAGTCATCAGTAAACTGGGGCCCCACAGGACAAATCTAGCCCACCACCACTTTGTGTAAATAAAGTTTTATTGGCATATACTCATGCCCATTCATTTATGGGTATGGGTATGGGCCCATTTATCTGTGGCTGCTTTTGAGCTACAATGGCTGAGTTGAATAATTACAACAGGGACTGTATGGACCACAGAGTCAACAATATCCACTAACAGGCCCTTTATAGACAATGTTTTCCAACCCCTGACCTAGTTAGTCTAAGACCACCCACCAAGAGTGTGGGCTATGCAGGTGTTCGTCATGAATGATCTGGAGCCTTCAGTCCATGGTAACCATGCAGTAGAGAGCCTGGCTGAGAATTTAAACTCTATTCTAGAGAGGGAAGTCCTGTGTGAGCTTGTTGTACTTCAGGCACATGTGGGGCATGTTTATACTGGTGCATGGGCTTGTGTGTGCACACACATACAAATACAGCCACATTAAGGGTGCTTATCTTAGGAGGCAGGGAAGATAACTTTACTGTGCAGAAAAAGAGAAACGTATATCATCTCAAGGCCTGAAACACTGTTGCCCCAATGTGCACATGGCCCACTCCTTTGCCTTCTTCAAATCTTTGCTTAAATGTCCTCTTTCAATGATGCTTCTCCTGATCCTTCTTTGAAAAATTGCAGCCTTGAACATGCTATAGTGTAAGTTGCTGTTATGTTCCTCTCCAGTCTAATTCCCTGCCACCTGAGACCACCCATGATGGCAGCCAGCTTGAGCCTGTGTCCATTTCTGTACCCTCGGGGTCTAGAACAGGCCTAAACACTGCTTCTGCAAAGGGCCAGATAGGAAATATGTTTTCAGCTCTGCCATTGGAGCATAGAGACAGCCACAGACCATATATAATGAGCAGGCATGTGTGTCAGTAAAACTTTATTAACAGAAGCAGGGGCCAGGCTTGACCTAAGGGCTAGAGTCTGCTACCTCTGGTCCCGAGCACTTCCTGGTACACAGTAGATGTTTAGCAAGTGTTGGCTGAGTGTATCAGTAGGAGCCTGAATAGAGCCACTATAGGGAACATATTAGTGTGTGATGTGACCTGTGGCTCAGCTCTGGTTCTGAATGCAGATGCGTGTTGGTGTGCAAGGAACATCCAGGGATAGGTCTCCCATGGGGAATCAGGCATGCATTGTCCCTAGGCTGCTTTGAAACTTGCTCTTGCAAAAACTCCCTCACCTGGGATGGAGACAGCAGAAGTTTACTGTGACTTGTGCTAGACTTCCCAAGCATGAATGTAAACAGCTCAGCCTTCTCTCCTTTACATTTGTAAATGACCTTTCTCTCTGAAGCAACTGGTAACATTCTTTCCTTTGTTATCTGTAAATGGTATCCACCCAAAGTGAACCTGTGCATAGTTAATGAGAACCATCCTGGATGTAATGTACCTAGAATATCAATAAAAGCCCATTGAGGCAGGTGTTGGGGCCCCTCTCTATATCACTTAGAGATCTGCCATGTATCCCTTTTTGCTCCATGGGTTTTCTCTAGTCCACATGAATTTGTTTGTCACTTGTCCAGGGATATGGGACAAGTATTCCACAACAACATGCGGTCCTGCCGGACGGGACCGCGACAAGCCACCCTTGGGTGGGCACAGCCTTCCTAGCGGTCTGGCTCTCCTAGGCCACAGGCGCTAAGATACAATGGGAGTTACAGATGCCCTTGTAGCTTTGGGTTCTGAACCAATTTCCCCTTTGGACCCTGGGAACCCCAGGGCTTTCAGGAGCACCCTGAGGAGGGCCTAGAAGAGACACCTAGCAGGGGCTGGCCAAGTGTCATGGGCCAAGGTCAGAGGCACTCCTCAGGGTGGGCCTCCCAGGTCCTAGGAGGTTCTAGATGCCACCAGGGTGTGAACACTAACAAAGCAAGGACTTCATTCCGATGACTTCTGTGTCCCTGATGTCCAATACACATGGGGCACTTGTTTTTTATTCAGTGAACAAATAAGTGAAGGCCAGAGTCATGAGCCAGATGCTGCCTGAGGGGTGAAAGGACTCACCAAAGCAGGCCTGGTGGTGCTGGGTGAAGTCCGGGGCACAGCAGCAGATGAAGGTACCGATGTTGTTGACACAGAAGAACTGGCAGTTGTGCTGCCTGGAAATGCACTAATCCAGATCTGCGGCACAGACGGTCCCAGCAGGCTCAGGGTCTGGCCTGGCTAAGGTGGGGGGCAGGGATTCCCAGGGGAAAACCCCTAGAGATGGTGCCCGATGCCATGCAGCAGGGAGGGTGAGATGGCAGAGGATGTGCCCAGGGTGAGCTTGGGGACAGGGATGAGCCACACAGGGTGTGAGGGGAAGGGAGTGAGGGACGTCACCTCTGCAGGTCCTGCCATCCTCCTCCAGTAGGTACCCAAGGGGGTAGGCACACAGGAAGCTGCCCTCCGTGTGTCTGCAGATGAAGGTCCATAGTGTGGGTGCCTGGCTGCACTCATCCACACTAGAGGGAACAGTAGCACCCATGGGATCAGACAGATATTTCAGGGGGCTGCAGGGCTGGGGCCTCCTTCCCAGATCCAAGCCATCTGGGACCCGGCGTGCTTGGCTTTGCTGGCTAGGCAACCTCTGTCCCAGCTGCTCAAGGCCGACTTTGTAGCAGGAAAGCAGCTGCAAAAGGGAAGGAAACAAACAGGCCTGGCCGTGTGCCACTAAAACTGTGTCGACAGAAACTTGCAAAGGGCCGGATTTGCTCTTGAACTGGTGTTTACTGGTCCCTGACTTAGATGAATAACTGCTCTACAAAGTAACTGAAAATCTGAGGATGCACAAAGTGACAGGAGGAACCTGACCCAAATAAGGTCGGGATAAAGGGCAGGATTTGTGTGTATTTTCGATTTTGTGGTCGAAAATATTGTGGTCTCTGCCACTTCTGATCTTGGTTTTCTCACAGAAGCGTGGGCCAGGTACTGTGTGGAGGGCATGGCTGGGCCAGGGGGTGTGGGTCGGGGCTCACTGAGGCAGGCTGTGGCAGTAGCATCTGGCGTGTACCCAGATTGGCAGTGGCAGTGGAAGGAGCCAAGGCTATTGAGGCACTCACCGTGGAGACACAGGTGAGAGAGCACGCGGCACTCATCCACATCTGGGGATGAGTGGGGCTTGGCTGGTCTCGCCACTTTGGGCCACTGGGGCATGCCTCCTCCCTCTGCCCACCAACTCTCTCCCTGGAGGCCAGGCCAGCTTCCACCTCCCCTCCCTGCACCCACGCACCACAACTCAGGCTGCGGGTCACAACTCCATCAGAACTGGACACTGAGAACACCCTGGGGATGACACCCGCCCCATGTATGTGGAAGCACAGACAATGACACATCGCCACTGCACACCAGTCACACACACAGGTACTTGTGCAGTCATGAATACACACACTCAAGGGGCTCCTCTGCTTTCCAGACACACCCTTGCAAAGGCACTTCCTTCTCTGTCCCCAATGTCCCTGCTGCTCACCTGTCACCCTCATGCACAGATACACTCACACACATGCAAACCTACCCTCACATTCACCAGAATCTAAGTCATACGACTGGCTCACTGCTTCTTCACCTTCTGGGGTGCACTCCTCACCCAGCTCACACACACAGAACATACCAGCTCCCACCTTCATTAGTGCACATGCATGCTCACTAACCAGCTTATGCACAAGGAGAACGCACCCCAACTCACACTTTCATACGCTGAGTAGCACACAGACACACTCTCATCATCCAGCTTGCACACACAGGGAACGCATCCCAGTTCCCACGCTCACTAGCACACAGACAAGAGCTCACCAAAACACTTGCACACACTGGGAACATGCACCAGTCTATACGCTTTCACATGCTCATTTACAAACCCACACACAAAAGAACACACACATTGCCTCACACACTTGCTTAGCCATCACTCAAGTTCATGCACACACACACACAGAGCCACGAATGGGTTCTGGTTCATATACACCTGCCAGCACAGGCACACACACACAGGCTCATTCACTACAGCACCCACTGGAGTGTGGATACACAACCATGAATGAACTCTCACCCACCTTGACCCTTGGTGGTATAGCCTGAGCCATTGGGGCACAGCTTCCTGTGGGCAGGGGTGCTGGGCAGGGGTAGAGCACACAGTGGGGCCCTCAGGCATGGCCACCCCCGCAGCAGCACTCAACCCTGGAGACCACCTCACTGCCACCTTCTATGGCCTGGCACAGGGCTTGCAGCAGCTCAGAAAAGCAGGGCCCTTGCCGAATGTCTGCAGGAAATGAGTGGGGATGGTGGGAGGGAGAAACATGCCATCAGGGCCCACTTCCCTGTGGCACCCAGGGGCACTGAGAGTCTACACATGGTGCACCAGATGACTCTGACAAGGCTGTGCGTGTGCACGGGGTAGTCTTCCAAGTTGTCATTCCCAACACTGTTAGCGCCCTCTCCAGGCACGTGTTGGGGCTGGAGCTGTGGCAGAAGCTACAGACCCGAAGATTAGACAACTACCCCTGGGCTGCAGACATTAGGCCACTTGCTCAGGGTCAAGAGCAGCATCCCTCGTGCCAAGGAGAGATCTAAGAGTCAAGGGGCAGCAGAGAGGCCAGGGAACACTGGGGAGGAGGCAAGAGGTGGCTGGACAGACAGGGGGATGCAACAGAAGGGTGATATCAGAGACACGTGGGAAGTGCAGAGGACAGGCTGGAGACTGGACCTCAGGGAAGGGAGAGGAGGACACAGATTCCTCCAGGGGGCCGACTTGGGGTCTGGGTGGGTGCTGGGGCATCGCCAAGATGGGCTTGGGTGCAGAGAGGCTGGGCCTGTTTTGGGGTGAGCGTGTCTGGGGGGGTGTTGGGGATGGCATCCCTGAAGACAGCTGAACACACGTCTGATCTGAAGCTCTGGGGTGGAGACTGTGCTGGGGGGAAGAGTGGAGAGGGTATAGAGTGACAAGGCTATGTGGGAGCAGGGATACCCAAGTTGCCAGGATAGATGGTACAAGTGGGTTATCTGCTAGGTCAGCCCCCAGGAAGTGGTGAACTGGGGTGCAGGGCAGTTCCTGGATGTGACAGATGGGGTGGGGGGATGATCTGCTATTCCAGGGTATTTGGCTGAAGGGACAAAGGGAACTTGTGCAGATATGTGTGTCCAGATCAACTCAGCACACCCGTGTGCCCCGTTGGGAAGCTCCCAAGGTGGGAGGGACAGGCGCTGGTGGTCGCATCCCCTGCTTGTGCCAGGTTGTACTCACCATGGCACTGGATGAGGGCGGCGCCGGGACGGAAGCCCTCATCACAGTCACATCAAAAACTGCCGGCAGTGTTGACACAGAGGCCCTTGGTGCAGAGGCTGGGCTGGGGCCAGCATTCATCTCCATCTGAGACAGGAGGGATGAGGCAGGCCGGCAGGAGGTCCAGAGCCAGCCTTCCCCCATATTCAGTGTCTGCCTGCCCACCTTCCTCCTCTTGCTCCTCCTCTCCCCTCTATGGTGCTCCCTGCACCCCCAAGCACCCCCATACCTATGCAGGCTTCCCTGGAGCCAGGCTGGGGTCGCGTGCCTCAGGGGCAGACACAGGTGAAGGTGCCAAAGAGGTTCTTGCACAGTATGTCCCGGGCGTGGCAGTCATGCCGGCTGTCCGCACATTCATCCACATCTGCGGATGACCAGGGATGAATGGCAACCAAAGTCAGGTGCCCCATGGCCTGGTCCCGGCTATGGGGCCTGGATGCCAGCCCCCAGGTGGCCTTGGGGGGGCCAGAGTAAGGACCCCACAGCACTGCCAGACTCCCGTCACTCCTCTTGGCCCAGGCTGTGGGAAAGCTGAGGAGTCAGGCCTGCCCCGAACACCTACACACCTGCCCTCATCAGGGGCTGTGAATCTGTCTGGTCCCTGGAACTCTGACCCTGAAGTTTCCCTGGAGGGGCCAGGTTGCAACCCAGAGTTTCTCACCCTCAAAACTATGGACATTTGGGACTAGAACATTCTTTGTGGGGGGAGGCTGTTCTATGCACTGTAGGAGATTTAGCAGCATCCCAGGTCACTCGATGCCAGTAACACCTCCCGCCACACATGCACACACTAGAGACAACAAAAAATGTTGCCAGACATTGCCACATGTCCCCCGGAGCCACTGCCCTCCCTACCCGACTCAGAGCATGTCCCACTTCCGCAACAGAGGCCTCCGGAGCCAGACCCACTATTCTCTTAGACCTGGGGCCCAAGATGCCAGCACCCCATTTTCCTAACAACAGAAGTAGGGCCACTACTCACAAGAGTGTCCCCTGCACTTGCCTTGCTCCCTGTTCACTTTATCACTTCTTGTTCATTCCCACCCTTGGAGACACAGGCTGTTATTTCTCTCTCTTTTCTCAAGACCAAGGCTTGTCCCCTGGGGGCTCTGCCCATGGTTCTCCCACCTGTGCAGGTCCTACCTTGGCACATGGCCCCATCCTCTCGCAGGGCATAGCTGGCTGGGCAGGCACATACATGGGAGTCTTCAGTGTTGTGGCAGCAGAAGGCACAGGGCGAGGGGTTCAGGGAGCATTCATTGATGTCTGGGGAGGCCAGTGGAGGTGCCAGCTGAGTGGGGGTCTTCCTGTGGGACCCCGATCCCTCCCCTAGGCCAGTTCCCCACACTCCTTTCACACCACAGCCCAGATCCTAGGCAGGTGGGGTTGTACCCTCACAGGTCATCATGGGGCTAGGCTCAAAGCCATCAGCACAGGCACATTGAAAGACTCCAATGATGTTGGTGCAGGTGCCTTCCCCACATGGGTGCCCAGTGGAGCACTCGTCTGTGTCTAGGGTACAGTAAGGGGTGATTAGTGCATGCGGAGGCCCCCTGTCCTCTCAGTATTATCCTGTCTGCCTCCTCATTGACTGCTACAGACTGGATAGAGCCAGATCTGGTGCAGCTCTAGGCTGGACACAGGGCAGCATACAGTACATGTTCAATAAATGAATGAATGAGTGACTGAGTGAGCAGAGGAGTGAATGAGTGAGTGAATGAGTAGGCAAGTAAATGAATGAATAAATGGATAAATGAATGACTGAGCAAGTGAATAAGTGAGCGAAAGAGTGAAGGAGAGAGTAAACAGATAAGTAAATGAGCAAGTGAATAATGGAGAAAAGGAAAAGTAGGTGGGGAGAATGACAGTGGCTGAGGGGCAGGGTACTACCATGGGTGGTGTCTGCCCAGCCCTACTCTGCTCCTTCCTTTCCCCAGGGGTGCAGGCTGATCACTCACCCACACAGCTGATGCCTGTGAGGTCCAGGCTATAACCGAAGGGACATTCACAGCAGAAGGAGCCATCTGTGTTGACGCAAAGGCCTTTGGCACAGACATTGGGGTTCTCTGCACACTTGTTCACGTCTGCAGGCAACAGGGGTCACGTCCCATCTACACTCAGGGTCTTTTCTTTCCCTCCTGGTCAGTGGGATCCAGGGCCACCTATGGGTCAAGAAGAGAGCTTGAGGCTCAGGAACCCGGGCAGAGCCCAGACAGGTCTGGGTGGGAAAGGAGGAGGATAAGGCAGCCAGAGGGGCTCTTAGCCTGTGCATGAGAGGCCCACCTTCTCACATCTCATCTGGGCCTGGGACTGCTCCGTGGCCAAAGGGGCAAAGCTCCCAGAAGGCAGCTGGACAGTAAGAGGGGAGGCAGGTGGGTCAGGGCCAAGTGCAGCCCCCAGGACCCCCCAGGGGGTGAGGGAAGAATGGAGAGAAAAGAGAGCAGACGGGGATGGTGGGGGTGGGGGCAGGCAGGCAGAATCAGGAGGGAGACTGACAGAAGCGGGCACTCACTACTGCCCTCCTGAGGACACAGCTTACAGGGGTCATTCCAGCCCTCACCAGGCCTCTGGCTGCCACAGCACCTGGCCTTGGTGGTATCGAACGCTTTAGGCTCTGAGCACCTTCTGGCCTTGAAATAGGTGAAGCAGAAACTCTGCCTTGTGTCTGTGGGGTGATTCCCCAGAGAAGTGCTGTAAGGGTGATCAGCAGCACCCATCTGCCTTGCATGCCTCTTCCACCCCAGTCCCTGCAAATGTGTGGTCCCACCTCTACCAGCAGCCAATCAGAACATTCCCGGTCCCTAAGCATGGTGATTTGGGGATGAATATATGACCCACACTGGGCTAATGATGGTCAGCCCTTGAACTTTTGCTGGACTCCTCGGAATTCCTTCCAGCAACACCCCACTTTCACTGCAGTGGGGTGCCCTCTGGGACAGAGATAACTGTCAAACTCAGCCACATTATTCTTGGATCAGAAGCCTCTTCTTGGAGAAGCAAACTGACTGATTCCAGGGAACAGAGGACCTCAGACTTCAGACCCCAAATCCTCAGCACTGACCCCTAATCCTCAGCACCAGACTCCCACCAGCCTGAGACATCCACACGGGCATTTTGGGGTTTGAGCCAAACCTGGACCCAGAAAAACAAATATTGACTTGTCCTGCCATCCCCCTTGTTGCCCCGAGCATGGGAGAAGAGAGGCTGGCTCATATTGAATGAGGCTAGCTTACCCTGGACAAGGCTAGCCAAGCTGAGATGCAGCTGGCACAGGTAGGGCAACTGCAGCCCATACAGGACAGCCAGAGCCCAAGGGACAGGCTAGCCCAGACTGGGCCAGGTTAGCACTCTACAGAAGTGACCTACCTGTCTGGTCAAGTGGTTGGTTGGACTAGAACAACCCACTAATGCAGAGAAGCCCCTCTGTGGGGCAGAAGATCCATACGAGAAACCATAGCCTCCTATTCTGGTTGACCTGACTCTTCCCCGCTGCACCTCCCACCTCTTGCCGAAGCCCCATGTGCTCCCTGGCCCCAGACTCACCAAAGCAATGGTGCCCACTGTCAAAAAGGGCAAAGCCAGGTGGGCAGAGGCACTGGAAACTCCCAGGGCTATTGGTACAGGTGCCAGAGAGGCAGAGAGTGGGCTCCTTCAAGCACTTTTTGATGTCTGGAGGAACAGGGACACGAGCTAGGTGGGGTACAAGCAGGACTTCCAATGGGGCGGGGGGGTTTCAGTTGTCAGGAGGGGCAGATGCAGTGGGTTCCCAGGGACTGATCTGGCACAGGGGACCCCAGGGCTCAGTGTGAGCCAGAGCACCAGGTAGGCAGTGTGAGGGGGTCCTTTCTGGAAAGTGTCTTCAGAGTACGGGTCATGGTCCGGAAAGTTCGTCTTTAGAGACTAAATTTGTGGAAAGCTAACTGAGACTAGATAAATTTGATCTACACTGGATGGAGTTAGTTCATATTCTATTAGGCTAGCCTAGATAGAATAGATCAGAGGTGGGCAGGCCAGACTGGTCCAGGTTAGCCCACACTGTACAAAGCTAACCTATCTGCTGAAACCAGACTGGTCTAGGTTAGCTCAAGTTGTACAAGGCTAGCCCAGGTGGATTAGATTGGAGGCAACCAGGTGAGACTGGTCCAGATTAGCTAGCCCAGATGGAAGACTAGAACACAAGTGGTCAGGCCAGACTGGTCCAGGTCAGCTCACACTGTATGAGGCTAGCCCATCTGCTCAGGCCAGACTGATCCAGTCACCCAAATGTGCAAATTACACCAATGGAACTCAGGGCAGACTGGACTTTGCCCACCACTCACCTAGTGAGAAGTTCTACATTTGGGTAATCATAGGGGCAGTGAGACCCCACACCTGTGCCCATTTTATAGAATTCATGAGGAAGCCTGTGGGCCCCAGAGAGAGAGAGTAAGCCCTGAGACCTGAGTCTAAAAAGAATCCAAGTAATTCAGAGTTTATGAAACCCTCATGATAGTGTATGATACTGCACCTGGCACTGTGCTAAGCCCATCTATCTTCACTATCACCATGACCCCAGATGGTGTCTCGGGGACAGAAGCCCAGATATGCCTCCTTGGCCCGAGTTGGGAGGTAGGACCAAACATTCACCAACACAGTGGTCATTCTGCACCTGGAAGCCAGGGGGACAGATGCAGAGGATGCAGATGCAGAGGACAGATGCCCTGTAGGTTCTGGCAAGTGCCTGGCAGGCAGATTCCAGTAAGGCTGAGACACTCATTGATGTCTGTGGAGAGGAGTCCCAGCACAAGATAGTGGCAGGGCACTGGCCTGGGACCAGGACCAGCACCTACAATCACTATGTGATTGCTAAGGGACCCAGGACAAGCCTTCTGTGTGACAGTCCTGGTACCAGGGAAAATGGCAGAGAGTCAGGAAGAGAGGCAGCTGAAAAAAGGCATTCTGGATCCTGCTGGGGGTTATAGGTGGAGCCAAGTGATGTCCAGGAGAAGAGGGAACAATGTTCCTAATCTCATGCCAATTGCAGACCCCTTTCAGTTTCCATGGCATTCACATAATATCTCCAGTATTCTGTACTTTTAGTAAAAAGGCTTTTCAAGAAATCTTACCCTAAACCACAAATTCTATGAAAACATGGATGTGATGTGCTGGTTTTATTTCTTCCAATATCTTAACCTAAATCCATGATTATGAAAGGGAACCATGATCGTGCAGAAGTATAAACTGCATGTCAACTTGAAGCAGGGACTGGCTGAGATGGCTGCCAGTACTGTGCAGTTCTTCCCATTGGGTGTGAGCTCAAACCCATCCTGACAGAGGCAGTGAAAGGAGCCAGCTGTGTTGAGGCACTGGCCAAACTGGCACACCTGCCCTGCCCAGGTGACACACTCATCCGTGTCTGCAGAGGGAGATGGGCAGGTGGGGTCACCCACAGAACTGGGGCTCTGAATGTTCATTGCACTTCCATTCACAGCAAAATTAAGTTGATGTCAGGGACTTCAATTTATGAAGTGCTCATGTGTCAGGCTCTATATATTAATCTTTCTACTATCCTATGAGACATATACCAATATTTTCTATTATTACTTTAATGCTATGAATTTGCCTCTTGGCATTCCCTTAGCTGCATCCCACATTTTGTTGTTTTCACCTTCATTTAATTTGAAATATTTTAGAATTTCCCTTAATATTTCCTCTTTGGTCTATGGATTCTTTAGGAGTATATTATTTAATTTCCAAATATTTGGGGATTTTATGGATATCCTTTTGTGACTGATTTCTGGTTTAATTCCCTTACATTATGAGGACTTAATACTTTGTGTGACTTCATTCTTTTTTTCTTTAAGATTTTATTTATTTCTTTTTAGAGAGAGAATGGAGAAAGAGTGGGAAACATCAATGTGTGGTTGCCTCACACGCCCCCTACTGGAGAACTGGCCCACAACCCAGGCATGTGCCCTGACTGGAAATAGAACTGGCGACCCTATGGTACACAGGCCAGCACTCAATCCACTGAGCCACATCAGCTAGGGTGTGACTTTATTCTTTTAAATTGGTTAAGGTTTATTTTTATGGCCCAGATTATTACCTTTCCTTGTGAATGTCCATGTGTACTTAAGAAGAATGAGTATTCTGTAAAGTTCTGGACGTATTAGTCAGGTCTAGGTGGTAGACAACATTGTCCATACTGGGTTTCTATTTGCTTCCTTTATCACTGAAGGAGAAATGTTGAAGTCTCCAACTATTACATAATTTGAATTTGTCTATTTCTTTTTCAGTTCTGTCAATTGTTACATCTTTCAAAGCTCTATTGTTAGATGCATATGCACTTATGATTGTGATGTCCTCTCAGAGAAGTAACCCCTTAATCAATATGCAGTGTGTCTCTTCATTGTTGATAATATTCCTCCTTTGAAAGTCTATTTGGTCTGACATTAATATTGGTAGGTACAGAGGAGGAAGCTGAAGCACAGAGAAGTAAATGACTTGTCCACAGTCATGCAGCTGGCAAGTGGCAAAGCTGGGATTTGAACTTACACCGCCTGACCTTGGAATCCATGCTTTTAACCACTGCACTAAACTGCCAGCATCACAGCTCCCAGGTCTTGCTTTCACTCGTCTTCCTGTCTGTCTCTGTGCCTCTCATCAACCTCAGTGTAAGCTCTAGATTGCAACTCCTTGGCACTGGACACCTGAAAGGGTGTGGGAAACTTTGTGGTTCCCTTGTTTTCAATCCCCTGCAGTTGTTTTTCTGAAGGGATTCATGGGGTGAGACTCACTTTTTGGTGGGGTACACTGAGGCCTGCCACCAGCCCACACAGCTCACCCATGCAGTGTCCTTTATGTGTCATCATAAAGCTGGTGAAGCAGAGGCAGGTGTAGGAGCCAACGATGTTCTTGCAGGTTCCGTTTCCACATGGCTGCTGGTCACACTCATCAATGTGTGTCCCTGGTCCCCACCCAACTCACCCTGCCCAACTCACCAGGGCAATGAGTGGCTTGGGGAGTGAGGGACTGGGAAGTACCCCTGGTACTATTCATTGCTCCATGTTTCTGAAGGGGAAACTGAGGCACAGGGAGGTAAGTTACTTTCCCAAGGTCCTAAGTGCCAGGACAGATGGAAGCACTGTGTGTGCCCCAGAGGAGGTACATGCAGTCTGTGGACTCCAGCCCTTGGCTGCTTGATCTGCAAAGAGAGGTGGGAGGGGGCTCTCACCCATGTACAAGGTCTGGTCTGCTGAGGTCCAAAAGCCATGGTGACATAGGCAAGTGTAGCTGCCCTCGGTGTCCACACATTTGCCATGGCTACAGACATTCAGGGTCTCCTGACACTCACGTCCTGGGAAAGGGTAGGGAGTATGGTGTCCCCGTGCCCCCACCCCACAGTGCTTCCTAAGCCTTCACATGCTGTGATGGGGACCCACCTGCAAAGGCCCCATTCAAGCTGCTGACAGCACCAAGTTCAGTCTTCACTTCTCATTTCACCCTCATTCCTCCCCCATGAATGGGTGCTCTTGGCAGCCCTGCCAGCCCATACTTCAGCCAAGGAGAAAGGGCCAGACAGAGCCATGCCCTACCCAAGTCACACTGGACAGAGCCTAGCTTTGTCCTGTCTCCCACTTCCTTACTTCCCTACCCTGCTCATGCTGGGGTCCCTGTTTACCCATATAAGCCCCGCCTGAAAACAGCTTGTACCCTTGGGCACATTTGCAGCGGTAGCTGCCAGGGATGTTGATGCATTTGGCATTCTACTAGCAGGGGCTCTCCCTGCCAGCACATTCGACCACTCCTGGGAATATGGCCAATGGGGCAGGGGTGAAGGAGAAGTTTCCTTGTCAGAATCGCACCCCAATCCTAGCCCTCAGCTTCTGAGTAGGTGGCGTCTCCAGAAGCAGCCAGAAGCACAGTAAGGGTGGTCACATGAGAAAAGGCGTTAGTCCCATCAAGCAGACGAGGAAACTGAGGATCATAGAGTTTAAACAACTTACCCAGAGAGATAGGGATGGGGGGATCAGCACCCCACTCAGGGTGGGGAAGCTGGGGGGTGGAGGTGGCACCTTGACAGAGCAGCAGCTCACTGTTGTAGCTGAAACCTGTGGGGCACTCACAGAGGAAGCTCCCAACCTGGTTGACACAGATGCCCCTGGCACAGATGGTGGATATCTCCTGGCAGTCGTCGATGTCTGGGAAGTACATCAGCATCAAGGGCAGCCCAGCCTGGGGGAACATCTGGGGACCCTGAGCTAAGGGACCTGCAAGTCTGGGAGAAGATGCCACTATAAAACGGCCAATGCTTGAAAAGCCATGTGAGATGAGATGTGAGAAAAGCCATGCAGAGATTGGGGTGATGCGGCTGGAAGCCAAGTTAGCACAGGGTCACCTGGAGCCACGGAAACTGGAGGACTCAAGGAAGACTTCTTCTCTGAGCCTCTGGAGGGAGTGCGTCCAGGCTGACACCTTGGATCCTGACTTCTAGCCTCCAAGACTGTGACAGAATACATTTCTGTGCTCTTTAAACTATCAAGTTTGTGGTAATTTTTAACTGCAGCCCTAGGAAACAAACTGTCTTGGCCTATTTGGGCTGCTATAACAAATTATCACAGACTAGGTGGCTTAAACAACAGATATTTATTTCTCACAGTTCTGGAGGATGGGAAGTCCAAGATCAAGACACCAGCATATTCAGTGTCTGGTGAGGGCTCTCTTCCTAGTTTGCAGATAGCCACCTTCTTGCTGTGTCCTCATATTACGGAGAAAATCTCTCTTGTGTCTCTTCATAAGGGCACTTATCCCATTCAGGAGAGCCCCACCCTCATCACCTCCCAAAAATGGGGTCAGAAACATCTAGTCCATTAGTACTAATATAAGTGTAACCCTCTAGTTGTCCCCTCTAGTCACTGCTCCATTCCTGCAGCTCATTTCTCAGCTAAATCTTTCTAATAGATCTCATCCCAGCTGCCCAAATGGTCTACTGCTCAGTCCTGCCTCCAGGCCTTTGCTCACGCTGTTCCCTGCCTTGAACAGCTTTCTTCATCCTGACCAACATTTTTAGCAATCCTCCCCAGAACATCTACTGGTTGCTCTAACCAGCTGGGCTCTACGACCTGGCCCTAGTGAGCAGTCTGTGAGTCTTCAAGGGCCCTTACCACAAATGGGAGCCTCGCCCACCCTAAAAGTATTGATTTCCATACATTGGGATGTAACTTCAATTCTTCAGCTCTCATCAGAACAGCGTACACTCATTGGGGAGACAAAGGGGTGTGCCTCCTTAAACAAGACACAAAAAAGCTCCAAGCTGGAGAGATGGTAGGGAAGGAGGGGCACTCACAACTAGCAGGGGTGGGACAGGCCTGGCCAGTGTTGTAGGAGCAGCAGCAATCTTCCAGGTCACGTTAAAAGCCAGCTCATTCCGACATGTGCCGTTATAATGCTGAAAGCAGAGGCTCTCCCTTATGTCTGCAGATGGGCTGCAGAGAAGAATGTAGGTAAGAGACACCAGAGCCAGAGGAAGTGAGAACCAGACAGGAACTCATTCATAAATATATCGGAAAATTACCATTCTGATATCTCTACCACAACTCATATAAGGCGGCCATTCACAGTTGAGCCTTTGTTGGGCAGTGCACAACTTGGACAACCATTCCTGGCAGCCCTGCAGGCTTGTTCACTGCTGCAAATCAGCACCTCAGACACACTCCCCTCCCTCTCTCTCCTCCTCTAACACACCTCTCCACTCTCTCTCAGGCTTGGAGACTCCCAGAAGTTTCTCTCACACTCCAGTGTTGCTTCCACAATAGCCAGTCTCCCCTGTCATCGTACTTCATACCCAGGCAGTCGCTGCCATTGTTGACTTGCAGGTACTCTGCAGGGCAGACACACATGTAGTTCCCCAAGGTGTTGTAGCAGGTGCCGGGGCCACAGATGCCTGAGTGTGCGGAGCATTCATCTATGTCTGTGGGGAAGGGAGGGGCAGCGTCAGGAACTGTTGGGATAACCTCCCACACCAGGGCTGGTGGAGGCACTTCATTATCAGTTTGCATTTGGTGTCAAGATTAGCTCAAAATGCAGACATTTTAGTGATGTGGAGAGATACGGCATGGTGTTAAGTGAAAAAAATTTTATTATGATCCCACTACTATTTTTTTTATTGGTTATAGGAGTGGAGGAGAAAGAGAGAGAAAGAGAGAGATGGCTCTGTTGTTCCACTTATTTATGCAATCATTGGTTGATTCTTGTATGTGCCCTCACCAGAGATTCAACCTGCAACCTTGGTGTCTTGGAATGATGCTCTAACCAACTGAGCTAGCCAGCCAGGGCCTGATCCCAAAACCATCAAGAAAAAATATGACCTGAGCCCATGAGTTAATTACATTATCACCAAGAGTATGGCAAACATGTGCTTCCTAATGTAACGCAACAGAAAGCAAGAGACCCATGAATAAAGTATCCTCGGGTCAAAAAACAATATAAACAGATCCACATTAAACTGGAGCTGGAGCTGCCATCCCAAAGGAACTGCCTCGCCTGTCTTATGCCTCAAACCCTGGAAAGTTAAAACAGGGCAAAGTAACCTTTGGGCTGGGCCTGAAGCAACCTTGTGTCCCAAAGACATGTTTGTTAGGACAACAAGAAAGCAGATATGATGACTACTGGCCTGAAAATTAAAAACATTGTTTAGAGTTAACATCACTGTGTTAGCTCATCTGTACCTCCGCCTTCCATCTACAGAGTGACCTGTGCCATTTCTTGTTCTCATAAATACCCCTCACCTTTGTCTTTGTCACTCTTTGGAACACTGTTGGGGCTTCTGCCTGAATCCCTGAATACCTTTTCTTTTTTATCTTAAATAAGTGCTTGTTGCTTCTCACTTTAGAAGGCCTTTTAGTTTTAGGTTATCCACACTTTTAAAAGAAAGTTGATTCTCAATCTGATTAATCCTCTAGTCCAGAAGCAGCAAACATTTTCTGTGAAGGGCGGGTATTGTTATTTTCAGTTTCATGAGTCAAGCAATGTCTTGGACATAGCCATTCCCTCTGCACTGCAGCATGAAGGCAACCACAGACAATAGGTCAACAGATTAGCACGGCTGGGCTCCAATGGAACCTGATGTGTGGACACCAAAATGGGAATTTCATGTAATTTTCATGTGTCATGAAATATTATTCTTCTTTTGATTTTTTCCAACCATTTAAAAACATGATTCTTGGTCAGTGGGCCATACAAAAACAGATGTGGGAATATTAGCAGGCTAAGGATGATATCACCAAAAATAGCTGAGCAAGGACACCAGAGCTTTCCCCCACAAAAACAACCAGTGAACTGGCAAAGAAATGACAACCAACGTTTGCAGGACTCTGGGAGCTAGTCAAAACTTACTACAATCAGGGGATCTGATATATAGGAAATCCTAAAGAATCCACAAAATAAAAGCTATTAGAGCTAGTAAACGAGGCCAACATAATTGCAGAATAGGAGAGCAACACACAAAGACCACTTGTATTTCTATATACTACCAATAAATTTAGCCAAAGAGGTGAAAGACTTATATACTGAAAACTACAAAACATCACTGAAAAAGATTAGAGAAAACCTACATAAATGAACAGACATCCTGTGTACCAGATTGGAAGACTTATTGCTGAATTGGCAGTACTTCCCAAAGCGATTTAAAAATTCAGTGTCGTTGCCCTCAAAGTCCCAATGATGTCTTTTTTTTTTTTTTTTTGAGAAATGGGAAAGCTGATCCTACAATTCATATGAAAATGCAAGGGATGCCAAATAGCCAAAACAGAGTGGGGAAAAAGAAAAACAAAGTTATAGGACTTACACTTTCCAATTTCAAAATTTATAAAGCTACAGTAAGCAAAACAGCAGGGCACTGGCATAAGGACAGACCTATAAACCAATGGGAAAAAAATTAGAATCCAGAAGCAAACTCACATGCCTACAGTCAACTGATTTCCAACAAGTCAATTCAATGGGAAAAGAAAAGTCTCTTCAACAAATGGCACTGGGACAACTGGATTTCCACATGCAAAAGAATGACATGAAACCCCTACCTCACACCACATCACACCGTATACAAAAATCAACTCAACACAAGTAGAACTAAATGTAAGAGCTAAAACTACAAAACCCTTAAAAGAAAACACAGGCTAAACCTCAAAGGCCTTGTATTTATCAATGGATTCTTAGGTATGACTCCAAAAGCACAAGCTAAGAAAAACATAAACAAACACAAACAAGATAAACTGGACTTCATCAAAATTAGAAACCTGCATGCATCAAAGGACACTATTAAGAAAGTGAAAAGACAAACAGAGTGGGAGAAATCATTTGTAAATCACATATCTGATAAAAGTCTTACATTCAGAATACATGTATAAAACACTCAGAACCCAACATCAAAAGCAAGCAACGTAATTTAAAAATGGGCAAAAGCCCTGAGCACTGTGGCTCAGTTGCTGGGCATCATTTTGCAAAGTGAAAGGCCACCAGTCTGATTCCCGATCAGGGCACATGCCTGGGTTGCAGATTTGGTCCCCAGGCGGGCTCCACATGAGAGGCAACCAATTGATGTTTTTCTCTCACATCAATATTTCTCTCCCTCTCTTTCATCCTCTCTTCTCCTCTTTCTAAAAATAAATAAATAAGATCTTTTAAAAAATAAAATAGAAAAATAAAAATGGACAAAAAGCTTGAATAGACATTTCACCAAAAGATATGCAAACAGCTAATAAGCATATAAAACTGTTCCACTTCATTAGTCATTAGGGAACTGCAAATCAAAGCTACAATGAGATATGATGTCATACTCACCAGGATGATGTAACTTTAAACAATGGAAAATAAGTGTAGAGCAGGATGTGGAGAAACTGAGACCTTTGTGTGTTGTTGGTGGGAATGTAAAATGGCTCAGCCACAGTGGAACACAATTTGGCAGTTCCTCAAAAAGTCAAACATAAAATGAGCACCCTGGCTGGGTAGCTCAGTTAGTTACAGCGTTGACCCCATACAGTAAGGCTTCAGGTTCGATTTCTGGTCAAGGCACATACAAGAAACAACCAGTGAGTGCATAATGCATTTCATTAATGTAAATAATAAATCATTTCTCTCTCCCCCTCCCTTTCTCTAAAAGTCAATAAATTTAAAACAATTTTAAGAAATTTTAAAACCCCATAGAATTAGCATATGACCCAGTGACTCCAGGAGTCAGATAAACTGTTTGATGAGGACTGGCGATGGAATTTGCTCAGAGAAAAATAACCAGGGCTTCCTTGTTCAAACATAAAAAATTTCAAGATAGCAACAGCAAAGTACTAAAGCAAGCTGGGGGCCCTTTGGAGTACAGAGCCCCCGAGCATAACTGCTGGGAAGGGCTGCAAGGACTGCAGTCTTCAACGGCACGAACTGGCCCTACAAGCTTACATGTCCAAGGCCAACATCCATGCTAAAGTCTCCCCACCCTGTGACAGTCAAGAAACTCGGCACACCGCCATATTTGTTGATGGTGATTTTCTTTTTCCCTTGATATTCTATGGAATAAGGGAGGGATGAAATATGTTTCAAGCATTTTGGGCTCTGATTCTGAATTGACAGTTCCCACCACCACATACAGAGGAAATCGGTCTTTTGATCTTAAATCTCTCCCTTCCTTCACCATTTCTTTGAGTTTCCAAACAGTGCTGCCCAGAACAAAAGGTATGCTGTCCTTGGGTGCTAACATTGGTGTCTGGCTGGGTGCACATGCTCAGCTAACATTGCTGAAAGAAAGAAAAAGAATGGATTGCTGAATTGATGGATGGATGAATGAATGAATGAATGAATGAATGAACTTGGTACACTGCATAGAATGAGTTCAGGCTCAAAGATCAGAATGTCTAGGCTCAAAGCCAGTTTCTATCACTTATTAGGTTGTGCCTCTCAACAAGTCCCTTAACCTCCTTGAGCCCAGGTTGCTGCATCTGAGAAAGGGGAGCTTCAGAGGAACAGCTCCCTCACAGGGCTATTGGGATGGCCAAGGGAATGACAAGTACAGATGCTCATGACAGTGGCAAGGCACTTTTGCTGGCACCAGTCCACTGCTGGTAGTTACTATGATGCTCAAATGAGAGTAAGGCAAGTGAAGTGATGCTTGAAGGACAGGTGGGGCTGTTACTTCTGTGCCTTTGCCTTCTTACTGTGAGCTCTGGGCCTCTGGCAGTTTTTGCCCAGAGGGAGAAGGGCAGCACTGCTGTGGGAAAGCCAGGACATTTCTGAGTGGGAAGAATCCCAGAGGCTGGGCCACTGGGAGCAGAAGGCAGCAGAGCAGAGCATGGATGGGTGTTCCAGGGCAGCCTGTCCACCCTGCCACTGGGCTCCGGCAGCAAGGCAGGTGAGCAGGCTCTCAGGGTGTCTCAGGCACCAGTGCCGGAGGAGGAGGTGAGGCTGTATGAGAAAGCAAGGTGGGCAGGGAGGGCCTGGGCTCACCCTCACAGATGCGGGTGCCCTCCTGGAGGTGGTAGCCAGCGGGGCACTTGCACTGAAAGCTGCTGAACACGTTGACACAGTCCCCTCCCCAGCAGAGCCCTGGCAGGTCCTAGCACACATCAGTATCTGTCAGGAAGTGAGAAGGCCGAGCTTGGAAGCTAAACCCAAGCAGAGGACTCAGGGATGCCCATGCCCTGGTCAGAGCAGAAGAGTAGTGGATGAGTGAATGAGCAAGTGGGTCAATGAACAAAAAGGTGGATGAGTAAACTGATAGGTGGGTGAATTGACAGGTGTGTAGATGAATAGATGGATAGGTAGGTGAGCGGGTGGATGAATATATGGATGAATGTATGGATGGATGGACAGAAGGAAGGATGAAGGATACACAAGGAATGGATGGATGGATCCACAGGTGAAAGAAGAGATGGCTGAAAGAAAAGACAAAAATTCACCACAAACTAAAAACACTGTTCTCACTGTTGGGCCTCCAGGTAGGAGGACCTGGGTCCCCTCCCAACACTGTCCTCCTCTTCTG
Organism: Macrotus californicus; assembly: GCA_007922815.1. Classification (NCBI taxonomy): domain Eukaryota; kingdom Metazoa; phylum Chordata; class Mammalia; order Chiroptera; family Phyllostomidae; genus Macrotus; species Macrotus californicus. The sequence continues at coordinate 21,740 of VMDR010011851.1, forward strand.
TGGTGAGGCAGTGATGAAAGAAAGGTAAATCAGTGGTGTACGATGGATGAAATGCTAAGACCTCACCTTCCAGGATAACAGTGATGGGGTTGGGCCAGAAGCCCTTGCCATCCGGGCATAAGGTCCTGTATTCAGCTGCAAGGGAAACAGGCTCTTGTGAGGGGCTGAGGGACAGGGAACTCTGGCAAAGCCCAGGGAGGGGAGGACCACTAAAACAGGTCCAAGAGGATGTCCTGCAACCCTTTATCACAGCAGCTGCATCTTTTTACCTCCTCAGTCACTCAGGGCCAGGCAACACTGGCCAGTCCTGGGGGGACCCAGCACTGGTGTGTGTGTGTGTGTAAACCTGTATTCAGGTTCAACAGGTCAGCAGATGGATAGTGTGGTAGTAGCTGGGGGTGGGGACATAGGATTCCTTCTGATCCCACACCAAACCCCAGTGTGATCTCATTTCTCCCACAAAAGGAAGACCCTGAACATTCTTTTTCCCTCTCCCTCTCTCTCTCTCACACACACACCTGAATAGGTGGATAGGTAGACAGGTGACTCCCTGTTTCACACTGGAGGACTTTGCACATTCTGTTCCCCTGTATCTTACACCCTTCCCTCTACTCTGCCTGCAAAACTCCTACTCATGCTTCAAACTTCACTCAAGCTCTTGCCTTGAGAAGCCTTCCCTTACCCTTCCTCTTCAGGCTTCTCCCTGAGCCATCACTGCACCTCAAACAGACCCTCACAATGGTTCTATTCTCAGTCCTAGGGCCAGGTTCATGGGTGAGGGGCACTTTACAGCCACTGTGGCTTATCATTTTCTGGGTCCCCAGTCCCAAAGAACCCCAACACAGAGGAAGCCTCAATGTTTGGAGGTGGTAGCCGAGTAGTCAATGTTTGCTGACTGCCTGAGCCCATGAGTGAATATAAACATACAGAGAAGAATCTACAGGGAGACACCTTGGAGAGAGGCCCAGATAATGAACTGCTGAGAATATACTGTGTAACTCAGGCTCAGCCCCTCCCTGTCTGGCTCCTAGCATCCCTCGCTTAGCAGAGATGACTCCCTAATCCCCTGGGAAGACCAGGACTGGGGCTAGGCCTCTGCGACTCAGGCCACAGCGCTCGCCTGCCCAACCCTTTGGGACTCACTGGTGTTGGCCATAGGACACAGCTCACAGGAGCTGCCCCAGGCTTGGCCCAGCGAGCAACAGTAGGAGGCACGGAGGATACCAACCCCAATCTCAGCACTGCAGGAAATGCCACCGTCCCCTTGGTAGTGCATGTCAAGAAAACAGTTTCTAAGCCGGGTGTCTGAACAGGCAGAAGGGATGGTTAGCAGGTACAGAAAAGAGATGGTGTATGTGTGTGCAACTGTGTGTGCATGTGTGTCTCTACATGCGTGCATGTGTGTCCGATGTGTATTTCTGAACAAAAACATCATGTAGGGGCCAAGCAGACAAGACTTGTGTGTGTGTCTGTGTGTGTCTAGAGCAGAAGGCTCTATCTCAACAGGCAACAGGAATGATCACTCCAGCCAGAGGCAGTGAGGTCCTGTTTGTCAGGAGCAGGTGGATTTGAGCAGGGTGACCAGGCTGTAATCCCACCCAGCTCACTGAACTGAGTAAGTACTCACCTACACAGCCAACCCTGCTGGGGTCCAGCTCAAAATCCTGGGAGCAGTTGCAGAGGTAGCTGCCGAGGGTGTTGACACACATGTTGTTGATGCAGTTTACAGGGTCTGTACACTCGTTGACATCTGTGGAGCAGGGCTTCGTCAACAGGAGGCCCTCCCTCAGCCCATGTCCCCACCACCTTCCGCCCGGGAAACTGAAGCCCTGGGTGTTGGGGGCTGGACTGTGGCCCATGCCCTCCCCTGGGAAGAAAGCCAAGGTGATAGCAGCTTCAGGGTCTGCCTTACCCTGTAACCAGCATTTAGAACCTGCTTTCACACTAGGCATTGGCGAACTATGACCCATGGGCCAAATCCAGCCCCTGCTTTTTGTGTTAATAAAGTGTTATTGGCACACAGTCACAGCCATTCAATCACCTGTCAGCTTTCAAGCTACAATGGCAGAGTTGAACATCTGTGACAGAGACCACATGGGCACAAAATCAAAGACATTTTACTATCTGGCCCTTAACTAAAAATGCTTGCTGATCCTGTTTTGTTTAAACCCTCACCAGAGGATATGTTTATTGATTTTAGAGAGAGGGGAAGGGGGAGAAAGCGAGAGGGAAACATTGATGTGACAGAGAAACACCAATTGGTTGCCTCTCCTGAGGGTCCTGAATGGGGATCAAACATGCAACCTAAGTTTGTGTCCTGACGAGGAATCAAACCAGCAACCTTTCTGGTGCACAGAACAATGCTTCAACCAACTGAGCCAACTGGCCAGGGTTTTAAACATACAGTTGGGAGAACACCTGGACAGCTAGGTGGAGGGAGCTCACCCTCATTCATTCACTTACTGCATTTGAATAAGGGGGATGACAGATGACAATGAAGGTCAATGATCAGGGGACAATCAGACAAGGACTACCCCAGGAAGTTCTAGAAGAGATCTGAGGGCAGTAAGGGAGCGAGCCATGCCTCCTAAGCCTCCTGTGTCCCCTACGCCCAGACACACTGGCCCCACACCTGTGCATTGCTGCCACCATGGTCCAGCTTGTAGCACTTATCGCAGATGCAGCGGAACATTTCAGGCAGGTTCTCACAGCTCCCAAACACACAGAGGTTGCCTAGCATGCACTCATCCACATCTGTGGGGATCCCAGGTCAGCCTGCCTGCCCCGTGGGGACCCACTGCTCTGTCCCAGCCCAGCGGCCCAGGCCTCACCCTGGCAGGCACAGTGGTCCTCTGTGGGGCTGAAGCCCACCTCACACTTGCTGCGGAAGCTGCCAGGGGTGTTGAGGCACTGTCCATCCTCACAGAGACCTGCATCCTCCCCACACTCATCCCTGTCTGCAGGTCCCAGAGGCAGAGGGATGGGACTCGGCTGGCTAGGACCAATGCAGGGTGGGCAGATGGCCCTGGTGACTCGAACCCTTCACTGTCACCTGAGATTCCAGGAACACTGGGAACTCAGACCCCATCTGGGTGGGCAGGTGACCAGGCCAGGGTTGGGGAGCAAGTGCATAGGGGACTGATCCCTGGGATTCCAGCCAAGGGGCAGACAGGGAACCTGCACATACAGGATCCAGGGTGGAGGGTCACTGGGAAGTGAGCAGGTGTTCCTGCTCCCCATTTCCAGAAGGCTTCAGGCATTCAGAGCAGGCCGGGGGTGGGAGGTAAGAAGACTGCCCTAAGTGACTGCGTTTGGCCTGTAGCTCCACTGGCTGGAGGCATATCTCCAGCACCCACTGAGTCATGGGAGTCAATGTGAGTTGATTTCCTAACCCCATGGCTACCCTCTTGGGTCCCTCCTGCCCTCCCCACATCCCAGAACTCACCTTCACAGGAGAAACCGTACCCAGTGAAGCCTGGGCAACAGGCACAGTGGTAGGAGCCAGGGCCATTGAAGCAGTCAGCACCCGGGCCACACCGGTGCTCCTGGAGGGCTCACTCATCCAGGTCTGCAGGTCTGCAGGACACAGGCCCACAGCCACCCCCGCCCCTGGTATTTGCATTAGGGGGCTGCAGGGCAGATCATCCAGCCTCAGTCTTGAGCAGCCCCACTGGCACCCTGAGCCCTGCCCTGGCCTCATTCAGCTTCCCTACCCAGATCACCCCACTCCAGGCATGCACTTACCTCGGCATTCAAAGCTGTCCCCCACCCAGCTGGGCCGGCACCTGCAACTGAAACTGCCCAGAAGGTTGAGGCAGGAGGCCTGGCTATCACAGCTGTGTCCTTCTAGCTCACACTTGTCCACGTCTGAGAGGAGAGGGACCCAGTTCCGGGGGGCCAGGACCAATAGAGGAACCTAGCACCCCAAGGCCAGGGCCTCATAAAAACAGGGCTTCAGGTGCAGAGGGGGGAGACCCAGTGTGGGGGATGGGGAAAGGGTCAGGACCCCTTAGAACATGGCTGTGCCAGGCATGTCCTCAGGGCTGTAGGTATGTCCACCTACCCCCAGAGCCAAGAGGGAAACCCCCAAACTTGACAGGCATGACTCCCAGCTGCCCTTAAAAATAATCTAAAATGGCAGCACGAGAGACTCAAGGTAGACATGAAAAGTGTCCTACACCTGAAATGAATATAATATTGTATATCAACGGAAATTTAAAATTAAATTAAAAAAAGAGTTGGGATGTGGGGCTGGGTAGAGGTGGGAAAAGGGTGGAAAAGCAGGCACAATAAAAAAGGAGTGACAGGGGTCTTCCGGCCAAGATGGAGGCATAGGTAGACACACTGTGCCTCCTCGCACAACCAAAAGAAGGACAACAACAAATTTTAAAACAAAAAACAACCAGAACTGACAGAAAATTGAACTGTATGGAAGTCCGACAACCAAGAAATTAAGAAACATACATCCAGACCGGTAGGAGGGGCGGAGAGGACTCGCGTGGCGGGGTGGTGGGTGGTGGATCCAGGAAAGGCGCGGCTGGTTGGGAGAAGTGGCAGCTGCGGCCCGGGCGTCCCATGCCCTCGTGAGGATAAACCGGGAGGAACAACTGGGGAGTGAGACAGACCCCGCAACCCAGAGTTCTAGCTCGGGGAAATAAAGCCTCAGAGCCTCTGATTGAAAACTCCTGTGGGGGTTGAAGTGGCGGCAGCGGGAGAAACTCCCAGCCTCGCAGGAGAGCTCGTTGGAGAGACCCACAGGGTCCTAGAGCATACATAGGCCCTCCCACCAGGAATCAGCACCGGAACCAGCACCAGGGGGGCCCAGTTTGACTGTGGGTGGTGCAGAAAGTCACTGAAACCTGGCAGAGAGCGGAGCAAGCGCCATTGTTCCCTCTCGGTCCCCTCCCCCACAAACAGCATCACTACGCAGCAACGTGGCCGCCCCGTCCTGGTGAACACTTAAGGCTCCGCCCCTTACTACGTAACAGGCGTGCCAAGACAACAAAAATGGACCAAATGAAAGAACAGGTCAAAGCTCCAGAAAAAAATACAACTAAGCGACGAAGAGATAGCCAACCTATCAGATGCACAGTTCAAAACACTGGTAATCAGGATGCTCACAGACTTGGTTGAATTTGGTCACAAATTAGATGAACAAAGGAAGGATACAATAAGGGAAATGAAGAAAAATGTACAGGGAACCAACAGTGAGGGGAAGAAAAATGGGACTCAAATCAATGGTGTAGACCAGAAGAAAGAAAGAAACATTAAAGCACAACACAATGAAGAAACAAGAATTCGAAAAAACGAGGAGAGGCTTAGGAACCTCCAGGATGTCTTTAAACGTTCCAGTATCCGAATCATAGGGGTGCCAGAAGGAGAAGAGGAACAGAAAGGAATTGAAAACTTATTTGAACAAATAATGAAGGAGAACTTCCCTACTTTGGCAAAGGAAATAGACTTCTAGGGAGTCCAGGAAGCTCAAGAGAGTCCCAAAGAAGTTGGACGCAAGGAGGAACACACCAAGGCACATCATAATTACATTTCCTAAGATGAAAGATAAAGAGACAATCTTAAAAGCAGCAAGAGAAAAGGAGACAGTAACCTACAAAGAAGTGCCCATCAGACTGTCAGCTGATTTCTCAAAAGAAACCTTACAGGTGAGAAGGGGCTGGAAAGAAGTATTCCAAGTCATGAAAGGCAAGGACCTACATCCAAAATTACTCTATTCAGCAAAGCTTTCATTTAGAATGGAAGGGCAGATAAAGTGCTTCCCAGATAAGGTCAAGTTCAAGGAGTTCATCATCACCAAGCCCTTATTATATGAAATGTTAAAGGGACTTATCTAAGAAAAAGAAGATCAAAAATAGGAACAGTAAAATGACAACAAACTCACAGCTATTAACAACTGAACCTAAAACAGAAACAA
>VMDR010011852.1:0-15627 GCA_007922815.1 Macrotus californicus
TAAACCTACAATGTTTTACCCAGTCATACTATCAGACACATGTAAGAATAAACATTTTTAGACATGCATAGTTGAAAATATATTTTACCTCTCATTCACCCTTTCTAAGGAAGTTACTGTACTACATGCTCTCTTGAACTGAGAAAGTAAACTGTGAAACAGGAAGATGACACCCAGGAAACAAGAGAATACATTAAAAGAGAGGGTGACAGATGAGCAGTAGACTTAAGAGCAACTGGTCCAGATTGGAGCAGAAACTAGAAGAGCTCTAGAAAGGGTAAATGGATGGATGGAAGGAAGGAAGGAAGATAGGAAGAAAGGGAAAAAGAATAGATGCTAATAGATAACCTGATGTATTTAAATACAATGAAAGATTTATAGTTCTGTCATAGAATTTGTGATGAATTAGTGATAATCATATAGAAAATCAATCAGATAAAAAAGAACAATATAAAAAATAAAGTACCAAAGAATAAACCTAACAAAGGAGGTAAAAGACCTATACTCAGAAAACTACACAACGCTGAATAAAGAAATTAAGGAAGACACAAATAAATGGAAGCATAGACAGTGTTCATGGATTGGAAGGATTAACATCATCAAAATGTCCATACTACCCAGAGCAATTTACAGATTTAATGCAATCCTTATTAAAATATCAATGACATATTTCACAGGTATAGAACAAATATTTCAAAAATGTATATAGACCCATGAACAACCCCAAATAGCCTCAGCAATTTTGAGAAAGAAGAACAAAGTAGGAGGGATCATAATCCCTGATATCAAACTATATTATCAGTCCACTCTAATCAAAACAGTCTGGTACTGGCATAAGAATAGACTCATAGACCAATGGAGCAGAAGAGAGAGCCCAGAAATAAACCCATGTCTCTGTGGTCAGTTTGACAAAGGGAGCAGAAGCATAAAATGGAGTAAAAATAGCCTCTTCAACAAATGGTTTTAGTAGATCTGGACGGCTACATGCAAAAAAAATGAAACTCAACCACTAACTTACACCATACAGAAAAATCAACTCAAGATGGATAAAAGACTTAAATATAAGTCATTATACCATAAAAATCCTAGAGGAGAACACAGGGAGGAAAATCTCAGGTACTCCATGCAGCAATACTTTCACCAATGTGTCCCCTAGAGCAAGGGACATAAAGGAAAGAACAAACAAATGGGACTACAACAAACTAAAAAGCTTCTGCATGGCTAAAGAAAACATCACCAGAATGAAAAGGGAACCAACTGTACTGGAAAATATATTTGCCAATGAAACCTCGGACAGGGGTTTGATCTCAGAAATATACAAAGAACTCACGTGACTCCACACCAGGAAGACAAACAGCCCAATTAAAAAAATGGGCAAAAGACTTGAACAGACACTTCTCCAAGGACCCAGAGGGCCCAGAGACATATGAAAAAATGCTCAGCATCACTAGCCATCAGAGAGAGGCAAATTAAAACCACAATGAGATACCACTTCACACCATTCAGAGTGGCCATCATAAACAAATCAACAAACAAGTGCTGGTGAGGTTGTGGAGAAAAGGGAACCCTAGTGCACTGTCAGTGGGAATGCAGACTGGTGCAGCCACTGTGGAAAACACTATGGAATTTCCTCAGAAAACTAAAAATAGAACTGCCTTTTGACCCAGCAGTTCCACTGCTGGGATTATACCCTAAGAATCCTGAAACACCAGTTGCAAAGAACCAATGCACCCCAATGTTCATCGCAGCATAATTTACAATAGCCAAGTGCTGGAAACAGCCTAAGTGCCCATCAGTAAATGAGTGGATCAAAAAACCATGGTACATTTACACAATGGAATACTATGCAGCAGAAAGAAAAAAAGGAACTCCTACCCTTTGCAACAGCATGGATGGATCTGGAGAGCATTATGCTAAGTGAAATAAGCCAGGAGGTAAAAGACAAATACCATATGATCTCACCTATAAGTGGAACCTAATCAACAAAACAAACAAGTGAACAAAATATAACCAGAGACAGTGAAATAAAGAACAAACTGACAGTGACCAGAGGGGAGGGGGGAGAAGGATAATGTGGGAAAATAGGGGAAGGGCCATCAAGGAACATGTATAAAGGACACATGGACAAAGCCAAAGGGGGTAGGTTCGAGGGTGGGAGGGGGGATGGGTGGGGCAGGGGGCAGTGGTGGGGTGAAAATGGAGGCAACTGTACTTGAACAACAATGAATAAATAAAGAAATAAAAATGAAGGGCCCATGGACATGGACAACGGGGGCAGGGAGGAGTGAAAGTGGGAGGTCAGGGTGGGTAAGGCAGGGAGAGTAATGGGGGAAAAAGTGGGGCAACTGTAGTAGAACAACAACAAAAATATATATAATCATTAATGCCTAGGAAAACAAAGGTTCTAGTAGAAAGGAAATGTAATCAAAATGTAATATGTGGCTTAGCTATGAATAATAATTACATAATAATAGTAATATAAACACTGAAATTGTTTAAACTAAATATTATCACATAATTTAAAAGGTAAGAGACAGGAAAAGGAGAGGTATTTTTAAAAAGCTGAAGGCTTATATCTTATAGTAAATGGTGAAGAGATAAAATCTGAAACTAGAAATGCAAGAAGCAGCAGTATAAGAATATTGCTTAGAAAGATGGGAGTAAATACCAGAATAAACAACTATAAGAGTTAAGGGTGGTTGTCACATCTGGAGAGTGAGATGTGAGGACAGGGAGCCTGGGGCAGGGAATGCTGAGTGTTTGTATCATTAGATGAAAAGTTTGCTTATAAGTGTATATAATACCAACTGTTGGGCTTGTATTTTAAAAATCAAAGTACTATGCTTAAATTAAAACATGTTTATGAGTAAGATGTTTATTCACTTAAATTAAAATCTTATTTGACCATCTGATAGGTTATAGTCCCAGAAAAAAGTGTCAAGTCTAAAGTCATAATTTTAATAATCATTATTGATCAGTAAAAATCAGTTACTAATTTCACCCAAGCTGAGAAGTCCCTTTTCTATGTTTCAAGCACACATTATTAGATAGATATACAGCTATAACTTTCTCATTTACAAATCTACTCTGTTTTAGGGTAAAAATATAACTCCATTTCAGAGCTTATCAGTAATAGAAGGGCCCTAAATCTTACTATACACATACATATATATACATGCAATACAATGACTGAAAAGCAACCCACAGTTAATTGCTTAGGCTTCAAACATACAGTCATTTGCAACGCAGCAATTCCATGATAATTATTTTCATCACTTTTCATGATGCCTGTAACTTACCAACTAAATCTCCATGACGGTTTTGTTGCCAATAGCTTAGTACTTTTTATTGGCCAACCTGAACTAAGTCCCCTTACATGTGTCTTCCAAAATGTACAGCTAGTTATTCTCCCATCAATACAGAACTAAACTCAAGAATCTTGAATGGCAGCTAAGCCTCTAAAACCCCGCAGTTGTTGCCAACCACATTCCTTTCGAATGAAGGGCAACAGCACGCAAGGCAGCTCAGTTAAAATTTCCAGGCTCTGATCCCTTCTCATGGATTACTCTGTGTGTGTGGTCTGTGTGGATATCCAAAAAAATACAATTGTGTAATAGAAAGAACAAGGATTTTGAGAGGATCTGACTGGCTTAGCTGGAGTTGCGTAATAGGCAAGATTCTAAGAGGCTCCCGAGACGCTTGCCCCCACTGTACATACCTATATAACCCACCCCACTTGAGCATAAGTGGTGAGTATAATGAAAAAGTCACTTCTGTGATTACATTATGGTCATTTAGTGATGGCGAACATTCCAAGAAATGTGTCATTAGGCAATTTGATCATCGTGTGAACACCACAGAGTGCTCTTGCACAAACCTAGATGGCACAGCCCTCTACACACCTGTGCTATATGGTAGAGCCTACTGCTCCTAGGCTACACACCTGTACAGCACATTCCTGTACTGAATACTGTAGGCAACTGACATGCATTGTGCTATGACATTGTGATGGCTATGACATCATTAGTTGATCGGAATTTTTCAGCTCCATGTCCATCCCATGGGACCACATCATATATGCAGTTCATCGTTGACCAAAATGTCATTACAACTCTATATTACATAAAACTCCATTGTTGGAGACTAGAGGGCAATTCTCCTGATGGTCTTGAAGAAGCCAACTACCATGTTGTAGAGAAGTTCCACATGACAAGGTACAGTGGGCAGCCTCTAGGACCTCGGAATATTCCTCCACTGACGGGCAAGTCCTACAACTACAGGAGCTGGATTCTACCAACAACCAGTGACCTTGGAAAAGGACCCCAAGCCTTAGATGACACCAAAGTCCCAGTCACCATCTTGAGACCTGGGGAGACCCTAAGTTGAAGACCAGTCAACCCAGGACCACTCTCATGACCACATTCCACTGACCCACAGAAACTTTGAGATAATAAATTCATGTTGTTTTAAGCCACTAAGTTTGTGGTAAGTCGTTATACAGCAAAGGAAAACCAATATAAGTCACGTGCTTACCCCTTGGCCTGAGGAGGAGGGGATACCTTAAGAGTCGAAGTAAGGTTGCATCCAAACGGGGAGGGGTGGTCTTCCTTAAACAAAATCCAAGCGTCACCATCGACTGGGAGGATGGACACTGCAATAAAGAAGAACAAAAATTACTCAAGAAGACACATTTAGTATCTGACATCTCACAGGCTATTGACATTCAACTCACAACTCTCCCCTACTGTTGGCTCTGTCTACTGCCACATAACACACTTTCTGATCTACATGCCACTGAGCTAGAGACTAACAAAGAATACATGAGGGCAATAAAATCTAGTAAGAGCACTGGACTAATATTAACAAATTATCATCTTAAATCTGCCCATAATTAGCTATCTCACACTGGGCAAGCCACTCATGGACCACAGTTCCCTGTCTGTAAATAAACAGATTAAACTAGCTTTAATGTCTTTTTCAGCATTCGTCTGTCCATCCATCCACTAGGGGGTGCAATGGCCACCTTCAGCTTTCAGGATTTTCCAGCAGCTGCTGCAGGCCTATCTGCTGCCTACTGCCCAGCGGAGCCTTGATGGGATCTGGCTGCTCCTTGCCATCTGCCTTGCCTGCCGTCCACTCTGGAAGCGTGGGATGCCATCCTATCTGATACATACAAGCACTGTGGCAGGTGGATTCTACCACTTCCTCCAGCTGCACATGGTTTGTGTTGTGCTTGCTGCTCAGCCTCCTGTGCTCCCTTGTGCTGTTCCTCTGCCGACATTCCTCCCATCTCGAAGCCTTCCTCTCTGTCACCATCCTTATCTATCTGCTCATGGGTGAGATGTACATGTAGACACCATGACATGGTACAAGATGCAAGGGGCCCAGATGACTGTGGCCAGAGACACTGTGGGGGTGTCTCTGGGCTTCACCCTGGACCAAGGTGAAGGGAGTGCAGTGCCCTCTCCTGTGGAGTTCATAGGCTACCTCTACTTCGTGAGCCTTCGTTAGTCTTTGGGCCCTGGATATCCTTCCACAGCTACAGACAGGCTGTCCAAGCTCACCTGCTGAGCCACTGATGGCTGCAGAAGGTGGCCGGGAGCCTGGCGTTGGCCCTGTTGTGCCCTGTGCTGTCCACCTGCATGGGCCCTTACCTTTTCCCATACTTCATCCCCCTTGATGGTGACTGTATCCTTCAAAACAAGAAACGCAGAGCCAGGGTGCTGAGAGCCTACAAGAGTGCTGTCTCCTTCCACTTCAGCAACTACTTCGTGGGCTTCCTGTTGGAGGCCACGGCCACATTGGCAGGAGCTGGCTTCACTGAGGAGAAGGATCACCTGGAATGGGACCTGATGGTGTCCAGGCCACTGAACATGGAGCTGCCTCAGCCCATGGTGGAATTTAACACAAGTTGGAACCTGCCCATGTCTTATTGGCTAAATATGTTTTCAAGAATGCTCTCTACCTGGGGACCTTCTCAGCCACACTGGTCACCTATGCAGCCAGTGCCCTCCTGCCTGGCCCCAGCTTCCACCTGGCTGCAGTACTACTGCCACAGGCATTTGTCATTTATGTGGAGCACATCCTCCTGAAGCAACTGGCTTGGGTCCTCAGTGCCTGTGTCTTGTCCAAACAATGCCCACCAGACTGTTCACACCAGCATTGCTTGGGCATGGGGGTAGGAGCCTGAAACCTGATCTTTGGGGCCCTGGCCAACTTCCACCTGGCCTAACCGGGCTCCCTGTTCAATGTTGATATAGATGATACCATAGAGGAGCAGGGCTATGGCATGGCATACACTGGCCACAAGGTCAGAGCTCAGCTGGGCCAGTCACTGGGTCACTTTTGGATGCTGGATCCTCTATCATCTCATAACCAGCACATTTGTGGATCCTCCTAGCTCCCTCAAAACCCCTCCTCAGATGCCAGCTCTGATGGAGGATGAGAAAAAGCCCTCTAATTCTTGACCACTCTCCATCATAGATGCCCCCGTCCCCGCAACATCCCTACACACACACACATAAACACCATTTCCATGCATGCCTATCCCCACCCCACCAAGAGGCAGGAAGGGGATGGTCCCTGCTGGGGCCTAGGGTGGGGGATGCTTGGAAAAGCAAAGAGGTAGAGATCCACAGCCTCCCCACCTTCCCACTCTCTTTTTATATACAGTGTGTTATTGTCAATTAAAAGTAGAAAGTATTTTTAAAGCCCATCAAAATAATTCAAAATAAATTTTGATTTGCCATTTAAAAAAACAAAAAAATGAAATATTTCTGCTCCTAAACACATACCCATCCCTTTTAGTCGTTCACCTCTGCAAGGGGCATCAAGAAAGAGTTTTAGAGAAAGGCACAAGTTGTTTGCCTTCCACACACAAGTTAGCTTAATAAAAACTACCACATAAAAGAAGAGAATCTGGGAGTGGCATGGAGAAGGCAATCAAAACTACCACTGAATCTTTAAAAGGTAAAATGTCTGCGATTGCAAGTCAACGTTTTGTGATGTTGTTGTCATGAATCATAATACATTTATGCTATAATTGTGTGAGAACATATATATTTTACTACCTATCCTTTATTTGCTACTCACTGCATTCAATGGCAATGCTAAAGACCTAATGCTACATCTAAAAGAACTCATCGGGAAATTCACACTTTTTGAATATACAAACGATAATAATTTTGACCTCTTAGGTCATTTTAGCAACATGATAAATTGGGGGAGAAAGCATTTTTGTTTTTTGAAAAGCCTACATTAACTCAAATGAGCTGAAAATTAAATATTAAATGTAGTATTTCACTTTTGAAATGTGGCAAAGAAGTTGAAATCACAATTGTTCTCACCAAATGCACATTGACTTTTGTAATATATTCTTTTCCTTTTCAGCCTTCCTTTCCCTTCAACAAAAACACACTCTGAGTAAGTTCCCAGGCCCCTCCCAGATCTAAAATAACAACCAAAAAAAAAAAAAAACAGAAACAAACACTCCTCAGAGTAGAATTTTTGGCTGAACTATTTTAACCATCATCAACACCCATTACTGTCAAGCTTTCAGGCAGTTAAGAGAACTCTTAAAAGGGGAAGAGGAGGTTAGGGATGAGAAAAAGAATTTGATTTGCACTTCCACCATTTTTCCAGCTCTTGGTCAGACAGGCTGGAGGCACTTCTGGAGGTAGTATCACGATGACTGCCCAAGGAGAACGCCAAGTTGTATTGTATTGGTTGTATTGGTTGGTGATGGGGGTACTGAAAAAACTCCATTCATGAAACATCACCTGACTGGTGAATTTGACAATGTATGGGATGCAGCTGGTCAGGAGAAATTTTGTGTACTGAGAAATGGCTATTATATCCAAGCCCAATGTGCCATTGTAGTGCTTCAAGAGTTACTTATAAGAACATACCTAACTAGCATAGAGATCTGGTACAAGTATATGAAAATATTCCCATCACGTTTTGTGGCAGCAAAGTGAATATTAACAACAGGAAAGTTAAGACAAAATCAATTGTCTTCCACCAAAGAAGAATCTTCAGTACTGTAACATTTCTGCCTAAAGTAACCACAACTCTGAAAAGCTTTTCCTCTGACCTGCTAGAAAACTGAATGGAGATTGTCGCCATGCCTGCTCTTGCCCCACCAGAGATCGTCATGGACCCAGCTTTGGCAGCACAGTATGAGCATGATCTAGAGGTTCTCCCAGACCAGGATGACAACCTGTGAGACAGACGCTGAAGCCCAGCTCAGAAGGCATTTTATAGGCAACTATCCTGTGACGTCAGTGCTAGAGTGTGTTCGCCACTTCATTACAGCAAAGCAAAACGTGCTTAATCTTTGGGATGCTGAAGGAGATGAATGGGCTTCGAAAATTTTTTTAAATGCCTTCATTTTGGGGGCCTGCAGATTTGGCTGTTTTGGGACACAGCTGTTTCCTTATTGAGTTTCAAATATAAGACTGCTACAGTCACATCGCAATATTCAGTGGTGAAATCCTGTTTGTTGCTGTCGTTCCTGCTACTTTTCATTTAGAATCAGAATACAGCTGTACTTTAAATTCTTTTTAAAAAGGAAGGCAAAGAGTTTTTCAGTAAATATTATCATTCAACTGCACAGAAGAATTAAAAAGACGCCAAAATCAAGATACAACTAATAAAATAGTAAAGATTAAGTTACAGGTTGTCTCAGAGCACATGTAAATCTAAGAACAAGATAAAAAAACAAAAAATATTTCTTCTTGGTTAGTATTTATTGTAAAAGTGCAAGTAAAGTTCACACATAACTTTGTTCCCATATGGTATTCACAGAGAAACTGGGACCACTCCGTGTAGCTCTGCTAAACTTAAAACAAAGAAATAAAATTTCTAAAAGCAACAATGTCAAACTAGATAAAACTTACTCTTACAATTCTCAAGTATCTTGCTCCCTTTCCACAATTAAGTCCATTACTTGGACACTTAGCACCACATTTAACTTAAGAGAAATATTGAAAAGTTTCAAGAAAATTCACACAGCTATCAAGTGAGGTTATTTAACACCCAGGCTTCCAAAAGTTCAATTTGCCTGCCTCCCTTAATATGAACTGTAACATTATGAGAAAAACGGTGAACTTCCCATGCACAGTTCTAGAAATTTAAACCAGTAAAGGTCACCTATGTTTTGCCCCATTTGCCCATCAACAAACAGAATCAGGGGCTTGGCTGGCCCACGTGGTCCCGGAGGAACTGCGCGTGCGCCCTGTGAGCCCTGGGGTCAGCCGCGCCACAGTGCGAGCCGCATCTCTGTGCCTCTGCTCCCCGAGGTGCGCGAAGGAGGTACGGGCCCTGCGGGCTTCCCGAGCTTTGAGGAAATGACGCAAGTAAAGCACCTGCTGCAGTAACTACACTCAACAAGGGAGGGTGTTAATGGCATTTAAAACTAGAATGCAGACCATACGCGCAGAACTTTGTTCGCAAACCACCTCCAAGGCCCCATCACTGAAGGCTGAGCGCTCACTGGGGCCCTGATCTCTTCCCGTAGGGCTCGGCAGTGAAGGGGTCACTGGGGAGAGGGGACGCACGCATGACCGCACGGTCAGCAGCGTGCGACCCGGGATCCCACCAGCAGTGGGCAGACGACTCTACCCTCACCGCCCCCCCCGCAACTGCGCAAAAAGAGGCGGGCTCAGCGCGACGCAACCTGCGCGGGAAACCCCGCCGGAGGGACACCTCCCCCCGCAGAAAGTTCCCGAAGCGCGGGGCCGCAGCACTGCACGGGGCAGATCTTCGTTTCCCAGCTCTCTCGGTGACCGAGCCGAGAAGCGAGAGGACAAAAGCCGGGCCAGCGACCGGAAGCCGAACCAGGTTGTGATTTTCGGAGAGCAGCGCAGGAAATGGGTTTCTAAGACCTATTTAAAGGAATTTTCTTAGGGAGTTTCTATTATTTCTTGGCGCCCACGACGTAGTTCCTACAACTTAACCGTCAGCCTAGGCCACCTCTCTTAAAGCCGAATTCCGGAAGTTTGTAGGCTCCGCCTACGTCTGGGTGTGGTGCGCCTGCGCATAGTTATTAATGTACTAAAGTGTCTCCGCCTTCCTCTTTTCTCCGTAGCAGCGATGGCCGAGTGGTTAAGGCGTTGGACTTGAAATCCAATGGGGTCTCCCCGCGCAGGTTCGAACCCTGCTCGCTGCGGAAGCGGGTAGCTTCTTATTTTATTCTGGTTTAGTTACATTCCCTGTATTGATAACCCGCTGGCTCAACAGAGCGCCTACAAAAAACTTAACGTGTACCGAAGAAAAGCCAATAAACATCAGTGCTGCAAACATATGCTGTTTAAACTAAAGATAAAAGACTTTCTTTATCTGGTAAGCTAACAGTTCTAAAATCTTTTTCCTCAATGTGAAGAGTAAAATCGCAAAATAAAATGAATATAAATAGTGCCGGAAGTTTTCAGGCTGTCACAACCTAAACAAGCTATCATCTCATTAAAACTGATGGCAAGGCAAATGCTGCCTCTCCTTCCACTCCAGAATTACCTTCCACCATTCCTCAACCATGTCCAGAACTGGTGTGAGATAGGAGATAAAAACTTTTAAAAGTTCAACTTCTAAAGCAAAATAGATACGTTCACATAATGGAACACAAAGCACAGAGCCACTAAAATGCTAATAATGACGTGGGAAGGCCTACCCAATGCATTGCCAAATGCAAAAGGTTAGACATGTTGGAAAACAATTTATGTTATGATCACATTTTTATTCAACAATTCATTTATGCGGCAAGAATGGGAGAAAAAGAGAATGAATTATGGCTGGAAAGAAATAACCAAAATATTAGCAGTAATTATTATCTCTGGGTGGTAGGATTTTAATTTTCTTAATAGATAGTGTTATGCTTAACTAGTTTTCTATCGTATATCGACCCAGTATTTTTTTTTTTATTGATTTTAGAAAGAGATGGGGAGTGGGAGGGGAGAGAGAGACATTAATTTGTTGTTCCACTTATTTATGCATTCATTGGTTGATTCTTGTATGTGCCCTGGTGGGGGATCCAACCTGCAACCCGGCCTTTTCAGGACCAACTAAGCTATCTGGGCTGTCTGGCCAGGGTGACCCTGTTTTGTTTTTTTTAATGAAAGAAAATTGTGAGAAGCTCTGGCCAGGTAGTTCAATTGGTTAGAGTGTTGTACCTGACAACACCAAGGTTGCAGGTTCCATCTCTGGTCAGGGCACAAACAAGAAGAAACCAATAAATGCATAAATAAAGGAACAGCAAACTGATGTTTGCATCTCTTTCTCTCTCTCTCTGTCTCTCAAGATCAATAGATTAAAACAAAAGAAAATTGTAAGGTTAGTCTTTGAGACCCTACTCAACCCCTTTCAATTCCCTTTTGTCTACTTTCGTCTTTTCCCTCTTTCCAGGTGCCCTTGGGAGTTCCCTAACATGCCAAGGCTGGAGATAGCTTTCTGTAACACCTGAAGCACATTCCCCACACAGCCCCCATCGCATCTGAGTCGTAGCTGAACATATACACTCACCACATTCACATCTTCCATTCCATCCTCTCTACCCATTCCCAGCCTCTCTGCACCCCCTTCCAGTCACAGAAATAATTTCACTAGTTTCCTATTTGTCTCCTTCCCTCTTTCAGTCAGTGCCACACTGAGCTGCAAAATAAACACATTAGGGTTTCTCGCAAACCTGGGAGTAGGCAATTCTCAGAAAGAACAGGGAACAGAGCTCTGCCATTTTTAATGCCCAGGCCTCATCCCCTGCTTGTCTCATTGTCCTAAGATGTGTTTGCTATACCTCCAGACCTCACATCCGTATTCAGGTAGGAAAGGGAGACACAAGAACCCTCAGTTTATGTTTATTTACTTGACCTGCGTAACAAGGCTACAACTAGCTACAAGGACTCTAAGGCAGTAAGTGTTTTTACCTGGGTATATTGCCACCCACATTAAATTGGAATTCCATTTGTAAGGAAGACGGATGGATACTGAGTGAGCCACCAACTGTATCTGCCATACTTCCCTAAGAGGAAAGTAAGAACTTGGAGGCATAAGGCCTTCAAAACAAGTCCTGTCTTTCCAGCCTTCCTTCCCTTCTCTCCTATTTGCTTTGAGTTATTAGAAGCACTAATATGCTGCCGGCACTTACCCTAGCAATGTATGCTGGTTCATGCCTTTGAACCTTTTTACATTTTCACATACAATTGTCTGGAATATCCTCTCTTGCTTTCACCCTTCTCCTCTCATTAGGAGAAGAGGGCTGCCCATCATTTGGACCCTCTTCCTATTTAGGCAACTTGCTCTGTCCTTGAATGTAGGTGTGAGGATGCCATCCCTCCTCTTTCCCTCCATCTCCATAACAGAAGCTGGAAAAGCCACATAACTGCTTTCAAAGACTCCCTTTCAGCTAGAAAGGCAGCATGTGACCAAGGCCCAGCCAACCAGATATGCCCACCCCAAATTTCAATCAGAGCTGTTCAGGTAAAGAAGCAGGTAAGGATCCATCCTGGTAGAGAGCAGAGGCCATAATGGCAGCCCCAGATATAGCTAAGGGCAGCAGCAGCAGGTCTGTAACGGGTTTACAATCGTCCAGTAGCACTGACAGTAGTATGTGCACCAGGCTGGTTTTATAGCACCAGTCTGCCGTAATTCAGACTGCCTCGCCCACACTTACTGCTGTCCGAGTTTCCAAAAGTGGCTTTGCAGCCTTCCCAACAATTCCACAAACTATCTGATATCCTTCCAGTAAGTTTCCTGATTAAATCAGCCCTAGTCCATTTTTCTTTTTCTTTTTCTTTTTTCCTTCCAAATACCACATATAGCTTCCCTCCTCAATCCACCATCACGTGCTGGGAAAACTCATGTTTTTTTCCCTAATATCACCTTCTGGGTAGAGCATTCCTGCAATCCCCTAGCTGACTCAGAAGCCCCCTTTTTATTCTACGCTAGTGCAGCAAGGATCCCACCGAACTATTTCTGCCCACTTGCTTCTCTCCCTTCTAAATGGTAAATTCCCTGAGAATGTATCAAGGGATCATGTCTCTGACCTTTGTACCCCTGCCTGGCACAGAAAAGGTACTCAGTACATTTTTAATGAAGGAATAAATATGAATCAGCACACAGATATGTGTCCATGATCAATGAACGTGAAATGTCTTGTCCCTGAAAAGGAAAATCTGATTTGGAGGAGCCTTCTCTCTAGGTCCTCCGGACTGGACAGGTCTGCCTGGTCCCACCACCATTGCCTCTTTCTAAACACTGACCTGCCCCCTTTCTCCCCTGCTCGCAGATCCCCAGCAGATCCCTGTGGCAAGCAGAGTAAAGGCCAAACTCCTAGCTCAGGAATCCCAGCACACTGCCAACGCCCTTCATAATTTGGCTCTGGTATCTTTTCAACCTTCCCTCACACTGCTCCCCAGCGTAACTTCGTAAGAGCAGTTAGAGTGGCTTACACGCTCCCACAGAGCAGATCTAGCAACCTGGCCCTGTCACCCATTGGCACCCTTGGCTGGAAACTTATGCTCATCCTAATGGTTGATTAGGAAAATACACACCCACCAACATGCACATGTACATGCACACATACGTATACCCTACACATACATATACCCCCCAAAGCACATGAAGATTTGAGGACACACACATAAAAGTTTAAAATATGTCCTATAAGCAAAATTTAATTTATGCTTCTCCTTTTCTGTCCCATGATCAAGAAATATTCCAGAAAAGCTAACAGGATCATCAGATATACAAAAGAAATGGCCAAGAATTGAAACATCAGGAATCTAGTTTTATAGAAAGAGCAATAAAGCAGAGATTATTTTTTATTGAATGGTATTAATTTGCATATTGAATAGGGAATATATTCTCATGGTTCAAAATCATAGGGTTTCCCTCTAATCCTTGTCCTCCTACCACCAAGGTCCCCTTCCTGGACCACCAGTTATTATTTTCTCATGTTTTCCTTTCCTGCCTTCTTCATGCACAAGCAAGAACATATGATTTTTTACACAAATGTCACTGTACTATACAAAATGTGTGGAACCTTCTTTTGTTATTTAAAAATATATCCTAAATGTCTTTATATATAAAGAGCTTTTTTATTAAAAATGGCCTCTGCTCTCGATTGGGCATCGTTCCGTAAAATATCACCAGGTCTATTTCCGGTTAGGGACATGCCTGGGTCGTGGGTTCAGGTCATGGTCGGGGCGCCTACGAGAGGCCACCAATCAATGTTTCTCTCCCTCTCTTTCTCTCTCCCTTCCCCTGTCTCTAAAAAATAAATAAATAAAATCTGCTTTTAAATGGCCTCTTCTAACTTGAATTCCCTCTATGGGTAGATCTCATAGCCTCCAAAGGAATGGACTATAATTTATTTAACTAAATCACTACTGATAACCATTCAAGTTGTTTTCAACCTTTTGACTCTACCTCCCCTGCCCCCCCCAAAAAAATGCTTCAAAGAAAATCTTGTATGTATGACATTTTCTAAAGCAGGAATCTTCATCCCATCCAGTCTCATGTAACATTGGGATAAAGGGGTCAGCAATCTGTCAGGTACCAGGATTTAGGCACAAAAAATCATGGTGGTCAAACAGTTCTAAAAGTAGAAACCAATGAATAAATAAAATAAAATCATAGTCTACACAAATACCCTACCTAGAAAGAAAGGAGAAACTCCTCCTCATGCTAATCTAGTCCATTTCCAAGGAACAGGAAGGACCAGAAATAAAAGTATGTTTTTTACCTCAAATGAATCAGTTCTTAGAACCTGCCCTTCCCCTTCTTCCCTCTGTCTCCTCTTCCCTTTCCTTAACTGCGTATTCTGCCCCGAAACTACTGGAGTTCCTGGAATTTTTATTAACAACTCTAAATGCTCCAGTAATAATTTTCATAACCACAGCCTCTTCTAACTCCAGTGGTCTCTGGATGTAGTGCTCACTGTCTCTGGCTCATGAAAGGGACAGCAAAGACTGGAGTTACAAAAGAATGCAAGTCTGGAACCTTCCCTGCAGAATGACAAAGGTTATTTATAAGACAAAGGAGTGGTGGGAAGTCCTTGAGACTCACTCTCAATTACTGCTTCTGTTTGCACAATTGTTCAGGGGTGACATGGATGATTTGATGAATTTTTTTCGGCACTTACATTAGTGGCAGTGTTAGACCTCCGTTCTCCAGTTCAGCAAAGATAGAATTCAGAGCCAAGAACTCTAGTGCAAGGAGTTTATGTGGCCTTTTAGAAAGAAAGTCACAGAGCACAAGTGAGCCCGCTGAGCTGCATGGACTCGGGAAACAAGTCATAGACGTCAAACAAGGGCCCTAGCAGCACAGGAGAAAGAAAGCAAAGGATATGCACATAAGGAAAGAAAGGAGGGGTGGGTGAGGTACAGGCATGCTCCAGAGAGAGAGCATGCGTGCTCTGGGTCCTTCATCTTAAAGGTTTTTGTCTGTTTTCTAAAGGCAGGAATTTCAGAGGAGGTCTCAGGGGAAGATCTCAATAGAATATTCATCAGTTGTCCAGGTGTGTCCTTTGAGGGTCATGGTCTCCACTGATTGGTTGCTGCTAGGGTAGGGGGTCATCAGTCATTGCATCTGGTCCTGAGGTCAACCATGGCATCACTTCGTCTGGTTTTGCTGCTC
>VMDR010011852.1:15727-27770 GCA_007922815.1 Macrotus californicus
GTCAGCTGTCTGCCTCGGTTTTCCCACTCCACTTGCCAAGGAATTTGAATTTTCCTGACTTCCTGCTATCCTATGTCACTTACATGTGTATCATGACACAGTCCCAACTGCTTTGCAGGACTGACTTGAGGGTAGATTCATTTTAGAAACTAATTTATTTCTAAAATGCAGGCAAAGAGGTTCAGAGACGTTTTTATCTATTGCTTTTCCTGTTCCAGCTTTGCCATGAAAATTAGCCAATATATCGTTCAGATCTCCTTGTGACAATTTGATTTTGGTTTACATTCATCCAGACTTGAGAAATGACCGCTGCTCAGGCAGATTGATGCTCCCTGAGCCACTCATTTCTAACACATATTAATACATTAACACCACCTTCAAGTAGTGTGTCTATCTAAATTATTCTTTGTTTCTCTCCCTCCGCTTTTTTAGCTTCATTTAAAAAAAAAAACAAAACATTTTTTCTCAAGATTGTCTCTATAAAACATCCAGCCTGCCACTGACTAAGCTGTATCTTCATATTTCAGTTTTTTAGTTAACTCTTTTTTTATTCTCTATTATTATTGCTACAGCATTTGAGAATTTCTCGTTAGAGGGAATGTTTGGCTATTGGGGAAATAAAACGAGATTTTCACTGTTCCAGGAAAAACCCACCACGCAAACTGTAACACTTCCCAGCTACAACTCTTCTGCCATCCCACAGGCTCTAGTGTGTGCTATCCACTTTTTAAAATTGGTAGTTATCAAACTGCTTGTATGTAGTTATTTAGGTATGGTGAGGCCAACAGATCAGAAGATTGCCACTGAAAAGGTAATTTGTTACCATTCCCTAGGGAAGCAGTGGACACGTCACACCAGGGGGTCGATGCAGAGCGGCACAGATCTGTCCCAGGTCTGTCTGGAGGCAGAGAAAGCAAGGGGCACATGTGGACCAGAGTATTTTGGTTCCTGCAGGAAAGAGCACGCACGAGAGGCAGAGTAAGTAGGTTTAGGATTGGCTCGTCTGAATGATTTCAACAGGATATGGGGCGTAGGAGTTGTCCATCGTTTCTGGTGCCCGACCTTGGGGAGATTACAGCAGGGGCAGCGTGGCCCTGAGCGAGAGAGCTCCAGAAAGGACGCGGGGAGGGTGTGGGCTCAAGACTGCTTCGCTGCACTTGCAGGGCACACTTGCAGGCGAGTTGTTACCTTGCAGATGAGCTGTTTACTGTCTTTAGAAATTGGCTAGCCCTGAAAGGGACGGTCTGCCCAGATGTCAAAGCATCAGAAATACAGGAAATAAAAAGGCATGATTTAAAAATAAATAAATAATAAAAATAAAAAGTAAAGTTTTTAAAAGGCATGATTAAGACAATTTCAGTCAGTAGCTCAGCAGGAAACAAAAAGCACGCTCAGTAGAAGACAATTCTCAGCAGGTTTAATAAAGAGACTATTTACAAAGGTATGGAAAGGGTGTAGAGAAACCACAAGGGACAGCAAAGCAGTGTCACCACCCACAAGATGGGAGGGAGGAGCCACCAGAACTCAGAAAAAGAAGTTCTGAGCAGAGGGCTGTCCCAGAGGAGCAATGACCTTCCTCCAGGGGACACACAGTGCTAGGGAATCCCTGCAGGGAGGGGCTGCACCTCCCCACTCTTCTCCCTCCCTCTGCCTTCTCACTGGGCCTCCCCATTAGCCAAACGCAACAGTCAGCCTCTGCAGCTGGGGCCAGAGCAGAGAATGGGGTGAAAAGGCAAAAGGAGATGGCCAGGACTCTTCCATACATAAAACTAGGGAAACAGATAAAAATAATCATCCATAATCCAGCATTTTAACACTCCAACTTTATCACTGTGACACATTTCCTTCCTGTTCTATATTTATATAGTTTAATATATAGTTACATTAAAATTAAGTCCTTGGCTATTTCAAACATACAGAGATGCACAGAAAATAATATAGTATATAGTATATTCTATATTTTCCATTAAAATTATTTCATAAGCTTTTGCTGTTCCTTTGTCTACATAATCACAATCTGTAATGGCTGTAAAGGAGACTACACAGTCTCTGCATCAAATTTAATGACTCAATGTTGCACACTTAGGCTGCTTCCTTTTCTCTAAATAATAATATTAAATAATGGTGTGATGTACAGCTTTGAGATAAGTGTGTTTTCCATATTCTATGGTATTTCTTTAGTATCTACATCCTCCAGATGTAGATACTAAAGGAATAGGAATATTGAAGCAAAGTATATGGAGAGTTTCATGGCTGGCTTTAAATACCTATTCCTAAATGGCATTGCTAAAGACGGGTACCACGACAGCGCCAGCGGTAACGCATGAGGAGGCTGGGATCACGGAACCTTGAGCTACACTACTACCACTTGCAACTTTTGTGGGGTTTTTTTGGCTAATTTAATAGGTAAGTACACTCCTTGTTTTCATTTAATTTGCTTTTCTTTGATTACTTCTAGAGTTTCTATGTTTTACCAGATGTTTGTTTACTAGCTGTATTTGCTGTTTAATTTCTGACTTTCTACGGTACCAGCTATTGGTTCCTAAAGCTGCTGCTGAAATTGACCCTTGGGGGAATCCTTACTGAAAACAATTGAGCATCATGGTGGTAATAAGATAGCAATTTCGAAGGAAAGAGGCTAATGAATTTCAAGCTGAGGGTTTATGGTCTTAATATCTATTTTGGGGGGGAAGTGTATAATTCTATTAGATTACAAAATTTACCCACCCCTCCCCTAGAACCCTTCTTTCCCCTGCTTCGGCTTTTAAAATAAGTGGTGCAAAACTAAATGCAGCCTAGATGACGACAGCAATTAGCTCACAGTACTTTCCATTCCTTGTCGGGAACATGATGGTTCAGTGCCCGCTTTGGGAGATGCTGAAGGTAGCTGGCATTGACTGACTGATTCTGAGATACATGTGTGTCTGTTATGGTCTAGATGTTATTACTGTTGTTATCACTGTTATCTTTTCTCTCTTTCCTTACCTGACAAGCTATTTGAGGAAGTATCTCCCTTGGCCCACCAGGCTCCAAGGTGGTGGGAGGTTCTTTTTACATCAGACATCACCAAACATTAGAAGTGTCACCTAAGAGAGCTTGTTGTAAAAACACTCTCCCTGAACCTCACTGCTGGAGATTCTGATTCAGAAAATCAGAGGTGAGCCCAGGAATCTACATGGTATGTAATGACTGAGATGCAGGGGTGTCTCCTGACCACATTTTGTGAAACACGAGGGATAGGAAGTGAGTTTATACTGAAAATATTCAAGGTAGAGGCAGAAAGGGGCTGGGAATGAGGAGGACAGTGTAGTCCAGTAAGGGCACCTTCTAGGCCCTTTCTCCAAGAGTGTCACTGTGGAAGAAATGGTGCAGATAAGGCCAGAACGGGCTGGAGAAGCAGTCAGGGGGTGGCAGCTTTTTTCTATGCATGGGATACAGTGGCCAACAAAAGAGCCTGCCCCTACCCTTTCGAAGGATCCCATCTAGTGATACTTAATTCATTATAACATCATTTAGTGATATTTACTTACATTTTCAATGTTATGATACCTTCCTAACCTCTGTTTTCTAACATCCTAATATATACCTCTAAGCTTCCAAATCAATCCTACCTCTGACCACAAAGTTCAGATAAAAAATGGCCCTTTGTGAACAAAAGTGTTTCTCTTTCACACAGCATTGACATCAGCAAGCTGACCTGAGCAACTTGCAGAATTGCTGAGTTAGAAGTTCTCAATATTACTCGGTATAAGTTTCAGGTGTAGAGCATCATGGTTGGACAATTATGTATTTTACAAAGAGTTTCCCCTGATACTTCCACTGGGTTAAGATTTTTTCAGGCTCCTCCTCTTCAGGTTTTATTCATGAAATGCCTGGTGAACAAGGATGCTAGTTGATCACACTGTAGAGGTGCAGAGGTAAAGAAGCAACCAGATCTGGAGTGTTTTTGCAGTATCACGGCAACCAGCTAATGCTTTTGCGGGAACCCTTCTTCTACTATTAGAGTAAGGCTGCCATCTTGTGGCCATCTGAGGAATGATGACTCGAGTTTATAAATTTGAAGAACATTTTTTAGGGGACAATGAGAACGTACTACTGGGGGAAAATCTTTACATTTCCTTAACATATCTCCCATCAGTTTTTAGTATAAGTAGACCTACTTGGGATAATTTTGGAAAATAATAGAAAAGTTCTACTTAGATAAGCATAAGAAGTTTAAAATAGAAAAGATCCTAAAATCAACTTGTAAAGAAATAGCTAGGCTTTTTGTAAGACTAGTTGACCAAAATGCCAAAGTTTTGATGTATAACTCTGCTAAAATTATGAAATATAAGATTATGCATTTTTCACATGGTAATCCCTCATTGTGAAATTCTCCTTTATCCAGAAATGGAATTGCTCCTAAGAAAGCTCTCCTTCCATACTCACTGCAGAAACCAACGGACTACACGTGTTTAAAGCTCTTTCCCTGGCTCGTTTTACTTCAGGGCCTCACGTGGACGTCTACACTTCTGATGTCTTCCTTGAATAAAAAGTCCTTCTTAAACACCCTTAGTTCTATGTCACTTTCTTGCTTCTTCTCTGAAACCGGTTGTAATGCTTAAGCCTCATCACTAAAAAGCATAAAGATTTCGACACACACACACACAAAATCTCCCCCTGGGCAAGCACTTCAGCTGTTCTCAGCACAGTTTTGGGCACCGTACCAAACGCATAGCCAATGTCAGCACAGTGAGGCGGCAGCCCTAGGTGGGGAGAGGGGTGCTCTCAGAGGCTGATCCCCAAACAGGAAATGGAAGAGCAGTACCTGGCAGGGCCCAGTGTAAAGAGTTAAAACAGGTAGATGCAGACAAATGGCTTCTTCTCTAGTTCTCTGAATTGGTACCATACTTTTATACAGGTTTACCGTGAATGCAGTGTTGTTGTGGCCGGCTGTTCACGGAGCACATGTTATGGGTGAGGCCAGGGGTTCAGCCAGAGGGTCAAGGAGCAAACAAGACAGTTCCTGCCTCAAGGAGCTCAGGGTCCCGTGGTCATCCTGGAAGGTAACCAACGACAAGAGGGTGTGGCACATGCTACAGTAGCTGCAGGTTGCTGCAGGTGCTGTAGGAGCACCTGAGCCAGTGCAAGGCAAGCAAGGAAGACTTTGTGGTACAACCCAACCCCTTACTCCACTGAGGAGAAAAGAAATCTTTGGTATTTAACAGCTTGCCTGCCGTCTCTGAGTTAGGAAATGGTAGAGCCAAGACCAAAGAAAAAGGCCTCTTGACCCTGAGAAGGAACCAGTGATGGCCAGACAGAGCCACACTATGGCTGACATCAGAACCTGATACAGAGATCAATACTGCGACCCTGGCCCCAGCCAGTCAGGAGAGCCCAAGATCCCAACTCCTTTAGCCGCCCTGATTAATGGTTTTTCCCTTCTGTGACACATCCCCGGGAAGCCATCCAGGAGCCAGGTCTTTGAGCACTCACTAGCTCACCAGTGACTCCAGGCCCGGTGCCATTTCCTCAGAGAGTAAACCCATACTTTCCCGGCTGCAAATTACTGTTCGCATTTGATCAGGCTTTGATGTACACAAGCAAACAGACCCCTTTGGTCAGGTAACAATGGCAGTGCAGTTATTTCTTCAAGATGCTGTTTTCATTTCTGTTGGATGTATACTCCGAAGTGGGATTTCTGAATCACGTGGTAGCTCCCTTTGTAATTTCTTGAGGAACCCCCATAACATTTTCCATAGTGGCTGTACCAACTCACAATCTCATCAACAGTGCACAAGAATTCCCTTTTCTCCACATTCTCACCAATGCACTGCAGCCATCTTAACAGTTGTGAGAGGATATCTCGCTGCAGTTTTGATTTGCACTTTTTGGTCATTAGTGATGTGGAGCGCCTTTTCATGTACCTGTCGGTCATTTGTATGTCTTCTTTGGAAAAAAATGTCTAGTCAGTTCCTCCGCCTATGCTATAATTGGATCATTTGGGGGTTTGCTGTTATGTTGTATGAGTTCTTTATATAATTTGGATATTAACTCTTTTTCTTTACTTCTAGTAGTATTTATTTTATGCTGAATTTACTCCCGGGCCATAAGCTTTTGTTTCTTTAGTCTCTTCTGGGATATCCTTTTTTCTGTGCAGCTTCCTCTTCTGGTCTAGGCACAACCTGCTCTTTTTCAGTGAGGATCATCACAGTGTGGCACGGAGCACTCCTGTACAGGTTCATCCTCCATGAGCCCTGTAAGGTCTGCACCGCATCTTGAGAGCTTCGCTCACCTGGATGTGCTCCATGACCACCAGAGAGTCCACATCTAAACCCATAAGTTCAGCATTACTCTTTGCATTTTTAAGCACGTGCAGCAAAAACTCAGCACTCTTTTTGGGCCACCGACCCTGTGTCCAGCCCCACTGTTTGGCCTGGGCACACCTGCCAACTCCACCATTGTATCAACGGAACGGGACACACTGCTTCTTTAAAGTGACATCTTTCAGATACTTGGTGGCTTTTCGAATATGCATACCCTTGATGGCCTGGGCAGTTTCACGAGTGTTCTTAAAGTGAACACGAAGATTTGAACCTCTTGATTTGCATGATTTTGTGGAGTTCTCTGGGTCAAGTGAATAGCGAACCATCTTCAGAGGTCACCTCTGGTCACTTTTGGGAAGAGGAAGAGCGAAGGCTCCTGGGAGAATTCCTGGATACTAACTCTTATCAGGAGTTGATTTGCAAATATTTTCTCTTGTTCCATAGGATGCATTTTCATTTTCTTGGTTGTTTCTTTCATTGCCTGTTAGACTGATGTAGTCCCACATATGAATTTTTGCTTTTGTTGCTTGTGCCTTTGATATCCAGACAAAATCATTGCCAAACCCAATGTCAAAGAGTTTTTCCTATATATATTTTCTAAGTGTTTTTGCAGTTCCAGGTGTTAAGTCAAGTCTTTACTCCATTTTGAGTTCATTTTTGTGAGTGGTATAAGATAGGGATCAAATTTCATTCTTCTGCATGTGATTACCCAGTTTTCCCAACATCATTTATTGAAGAAACTATTTATTCTTTATGCATTGAGCATTCTTGGCTTGCTCTTCAAACATTAACCGAATAAATCTCCCCCAGTCATATGAGATTACAACCTACCCTAACGACCTTATTTCCAAATAAGGTCACATTCAGCGGTACTGGGAGTTAAGACTTTAACCTATCTTCTTGAAGGACACAATTCAACCAATACCATAGAGTATTTCCAACGTAATACATATGCAAACAGATACAGAAATAGGCTATCATCGCGAACCCTTAGGTATCTATCCCCAGGTTCAACAATCACCAGTGCACAGCCAGTCTTGTTTCTTTGTTTCTTTTCATCCATATCTCACCCGCTTTCCCTCCCATCCTGTATTATTTTGAAGCAAATCCCAGACTCCATGTCATTTTATTTATTAATATCTGATGCATGCCTAAAGGTAAAACACTTGTTTTAACATTACCACAGTGTCATTATCATAGCTAAAAATCTTAATCATTAGTATCGAGTTAATGTTCAAATTTTCAATCAGCTCATAAATTTCTGTTTTTAACCCTTTCGGGTTGGTTGAGCACCGGATGGTTTTGAATATGTGAAAGGAACTATGAATTTTAAGTGGATAGAAGGAAATCTAGGCAGGAGTGAGAAGGGAATGAAAAGAACTCAGAGGTGGAGGGGACATTAGGAGCCACAAGGCTGTGGTGACAGGAGCCTGAGGGTAGGGGTAGTGGCTCGAATAGTGGTGGGGAGTGGTTATCAAACAGATTTTAAAGAACAACAAAGTCTGACAAATAACTTTACGCAACTTACACCCAGAAGTTTTTTCTTTCCAAACACTGTCACATCCCTAAGCTATCCTTCCCACTACAAATACACTCTCCTGCTCCTACCCCAGCCCTTCAGCCTGGAGACCTGTGGCAGGCTAAAAATAACATAAGTTGTGTTTCATTCCTGAGCCCCAAGGGGGACAGACCCCCTGGCTACTTCCCCATGAGACCAGACTTAAGGGGCAGAAAAGACCTTAGAGCTGTCTGTCCTCAAGACCTGGAGAAATGACCTTACCCTTACCTTACCTCAGACCAATCAGCTCTCAGCACCACCCTGAACCCCTAACTCATGATGTCTTCTGATTTTTGCCCTGTATAATCCGAAACCTAGACATCCCTGAGAGTTAGTTTGTTTAGAGTACAAGCTCCCCAGCTCCACATTGGCCAATTCAATATTAAACTATTGTTTCTTTCTATACTGCAAACTCCACA
Organism: Macrotus californicus; assembly: GCA_007922815.1. Lineage (NCBI taxonomy): Eukaryota > Metazoa > Chordata > Mammalia > Chiroptera > Phyllostomidae > Macrotus > Macrotus californicus. The sequence continues at coordinate 24,010 of VMDR010011852.1, forward strand.
GCAGCAGCAGGGGGAGCTCCAGGAGGCCTCGGGGGCTGGAGACAAAGACCAGGAGAACCCAGCAGAGGCAAAGCATGGTTGCAGCGCATATGCCTGTTTGAAAGCCCAAATGGAGTACCCCTGGGGTCATGGGGACTCCCAGAAATAACTGGTGGCACAGAAGGGAGAGCTCCAGTCTCCTGTGTGTGCACAGAACCATCAAGATATTAACCATTTCACCTACAACCTATGTTTGTTTACACCACTGTGGTCCTCGGCACTAAAGCACATTAGAATTACCCTGGAGCTGTCAAATCCCAACAAGGAAGGGACACCCAGACGCATTAAATCAGAACCTCTGGGGTGGGGCCCAGGCATCAGGGGTTTTGTGTTCCCCAGGTGATTTCAAGGTTGAGAACCAATGATTTTTTTAAAAATAATAAAGTAATGTTTTTCATTGTATTGTTTGTAGAATGTAACAAGGCTACAAATTCCTCAACCAAATGAGGTTAATTGGGAAGTTCAAATAAGATTTCTGAAAAAATGCTTTGAAAACTGTTAAAGGTAGGAGATGAGGAGGAAGAGGAGGAGCAGACCCTTTTTTAGAGCCTCTTCTAATGCTCTAACAAGCTGGAAAGTATTTAATATGGTTTATTTATATTTAATATACTTTACTCTGTAGACAAATCACCATTGTCTTCAGAGGTGGGATGTTCTCAAGAATGGCATCAGCCCTGGCTGGTGTGGCTCAGTGGATTGAGCATGGGCCTGCTAACCAAAGGGTTGTTGGTTCAATTCCCAGTCAGGGCACATGCCTGGTTTGCAGGCCGGGTCCCCAGTTGGGGGCACGTGAGAGGCAACCACACATTGATGTTTCTCTCCTTTACTGTCTCCCTCTTTACCCTATCTATAAATAAAATCTTTAAAAAAAAAAAGAAGGGCATCAAATTCAGATGAATGTAAAAAGATAATTGAGGTGTTTGAAGCTAATGTATATAAATATACCTACTTAATTATAATCTCTTTCACCTTTGCCCCTTTTTGAAAAGAACAGTAAGAAATGAAGAGTTATTAGGGCAAGTTGTTTAGAGCACAAGCTCCGCATCCTCTTTCTCTGCTTTCCCTTTCTCACTGATCCTTTACGTCTGCTTCTGGACTACACATTCCGCATCAGCTCCCACACCCATCCCGACTCCGGGGAGGCCCTAAACAGGCCAACTCTGGAACTGGGCCTGGGCCAAGAGCCTGTGTTCTACAAAAGGGGGATTCTTATCTCCAGCCACAGGCAGAAGAAACTGAGTTTTCCCAAATCCCACAGTAAGTTAGGATCAGAGAAAGATTCAGTTCTCCACAAACCTAACCTAGGCTCCACCATGGTAACATTCACTCTTGACAGCTAATTAATATAAGAAACCATCAAAGCAAAAACTCTGGAAGAAATAAAATAGCCAAGGTGGGAAGAGAAAGGGTGAGAATGTACAACCGGATGCAAAATATTCTCCCACAATGGGGGTGAGATGATACGAAAAGCCAAGAAGTAATAAGCCTGGAAGACACGGCCACACTGATGCATATCACAAAACCTGAAATTGAAAGGAACTGAAGCCTTTCACTGAGAGACATTTCATCATTTTCTCAGTAATTGCATCAGTTTTATAATTTCTCTCATCACTGACTCCCCAGTAGCCCTGGCATCTCTCCTCTGTGACACGGAGATGGCGGGTAATGGCGTTTGCCTCCAGGAAATTAAAGACCGTTTCAATAACTGCATTAGTCATCGGTACTTGCTGCTGTGATTGTTGTTGTCACCACCATCCGATCTGGGCACAGAGAGGATATGAAAATTCATAAGCAGGAAAACAATCTTATCTTCCCCTTACCCAGCTCTCTCTTTGCAAGAAATATCTGCAAAGTCCTTTTTGCATTTCTAATTTGTTCATCAAGGGGCATATTTTTGACAGGTGGGGATATCTCCACTGGGGACCAGAAGCTATTTGGGATCCTAGGAAATTGTGAATTCTGCCTAGGTTTTCCAGAATTGCTCTGTTGAGTTGTCATTTAACTTAAAAGAGCAAAACTGTTTCAGAATTGTGTTTCAACAGTTCAGGACACCCAGAAGGCAAGAAGTCATAACCCCTGTTCTCTTCCTGTCTCTATGGAAGGTACCAGAAAAAAAGTGTACTCTGGTTTTATTATTGCTTTATATCATGGGCACTTCCTGATACCAGGAGTTATGGGAGGTGCTGGGGAAATTATTGCATAAGCACAATGCCAAACTGAGCCACTTAACAAAGTCTAGCCCAGAGTAAAAAAAAGAACCTAAAGGCAAGAATCCTGATGAACAAGCACTGTTTTCTGGGTTTTCCAATCCAATGGCCCAAAGATCTCTGAAACTTGCTAAGTTGCATCTGTTATCTGTTTAAGAGTTTAGTAATCAAATGTTTATATATAAATACATATGTATATTTTCTATCTGTTTATCCATTCCAGTAGTAGGTATTTATACTACAGGTACACTTCACATACAAGAAATACTATGTATGAAGCTATTCATTACAGTGTTACTTGTGATCACACACACACACACACACAAACTGTAAATAACCTCAGAAAGCATCAATGGAGGACAAGTTAAATTATGGTTCACCCACACAACAGAATACCATGAAGCAGATAAAAAGAATAAAGTAGCACTCGTACTAACAATGGAAAAACCTCCAGGACTAACTGAATAAACGGGAGGTGTGCAGCACTGTAAACAGTATGCTACCCTTCGCATAAAGAAAAGAACAGAAACACCTCTATGTGTGTAATGCACAGGACAGCTAGAGAAAGATATGCAAGAAACAGCCTCTGAGATGGAAAATTGGGGGAAAGGGACTGAAGAGGGAAGGAGGCCATAATTCTGTCAGCTGATTATCACGAGTCTTAACACATAATTACATACAGTAAGAATAGTAATGAGTACACATAATGCTATGTGCCAGGCACGTTCTAAGCACATCACAAACTTACACTAATTCGACATGCTCCTTTGATACAAAATTTAGATACCTGTCTTATTTCACTAAATTATCAACTACTTGAGAACATCAACACGACTTAAGCATTTTTTTTATCCTACACAAACGGCAGTAGTTTTCACATAATAATGCTCTCAAGAAATATGCACTTCATTTATTCATTCCATATCAAATTTGAGAAAAACTAATTATCTTCAGCATTTAGAGCTAAGAGCTTAATAACCTTTATCTAAAATTATCTTGTTACAATCAGTTCCTTCTGCTATGAAGTTGAGCAAAAATCCAAAATTAAATGGCTTTGAAAATATGCTATGACACATACGTACAGCTGTGGTTGTGCTGAATATACCGGGGAATTCAAACAAAGTATTGAAGAAAAGTTGTCCAGTTCTCCCTTTATTTTGTTTTCAAAGAAAACAACTGAATTATCAAAGCGCAGTCCCCTGCCTTTTAAACTTTGAGTTCAGAAGAGCATTTAAGTGTTTAAAAATAAAAGGTCTCCTACTAAGTTATATGGGATCAAGATTATAAAGTGCTTAGCACAAGCCTGGCCCATCACAAATCCCCATTCAAGTGGGGCTCTTCCTCGTTTCTTATTTGGAGCCCTCAGGCCTCATGGGAGAGAGAAAAGTAAATGAGAGCTGGCGTTTCGCCTTGCCAACAACTGGGACACCCATCTGTACCAGAAGCAGAGTGGACCATGGAACGGAAGTGATTTTCCCATTGGCAAGTCATTAAAAGGCATCAATGCTTTAAATT
>VMDR010011853.1:0-27673 GCA_007922815.1 Macrotus californicus
ATCTACAGCATGTTTATGACGGCAATAGATATCATAATTATTCATTATGCATGGGTTGTAGAGGTGGCTGTATCTTTAATATTTTACCTCAATGTTTTAAGTTGACAAGCAAAAGTTTAAAACTTTTAAAAAGACATTGTAGTTTATTATTAATATGAAACACCAGTGACCGTTCTCAATATACATTTCTTTTTGTTTGTATTTCAAAGAGTATGATGTATTCTAGCTGTTGTCATTTCAGAGCTTCAGGGCTTACAAACTATTGTTCCATTATTTTTTACCTGTATATTGTCTTTTATCAGTTGTTTCCTCATATAACTATAGATATCAAACATTTTAAAAAATGGTCAGAGTAATGAGGCTTAGACTTTAATCAATGAGAGAAATCAAATTTCTATTGGATATAAGAGGTTTATAAGGAAGTATGAAAATTCAGATAGAATTTTAATAAAGTATCAAAGGAGGTATAATCTCCTAATGAAAACTAGGGAAGTCGCAGGAAACTTACATGAACAAGTTACAAAGCAATTGGTCAGTATGTTTTACCTACAGTATAGCAGGTATTTACTGTTCAGGTTTGGCCTTTCATTTACACAGGGCCAAGGGAAACAGTCTGGACCAATGGGCCATGAGCAGAAATGACATGTGTCATTTATGCATTTGCAGAATGAATAACAGAATAGCCATGTCAAGAAGCTACTGTTTCGGACGGTGCCACAGTTGTGGCATGGTGCCATGGCAGAGCATGGTGTACTTTGGGTAGTCAAGTGACTTTGTGTAGCAGAGTGCTGTCCCAATCCATTTGGACATAGAGTAGCAAGGCACACGGTACAATTTAATGTCTTTAGTTACTGAATTCTCAGTTGTTAGCCTAATCTGACTGGCACAGATGAGAAATTGGTCCTGGAAGTGGAGTTCTACAGTAATAAAATCTAAAATATACAACATTGGCTTAATGAAAATATTGGAGACTGAAAAGATAATATTATACAGTAGCAAAATATCTAATATAACTTTTGTATGGGGTACACTGGGATGCAGACCATGCTCCTCCTGATTCAATAGCACTGGGGAAGAGGTTGGAAAATTAACCCTTAGTAATGTGGCTCAGCTGCAGTCACAAATACTTAGCAAAGTATGATATGAGAGTTGAGCTAGGAGAGGATGGGCAGGGATGCATGCACAAATAAAAGGCCACTCTGTGGATATTCTATGAATCCAGGAGACTGAAGTATTGGAAAAACCAAATGTTTTGATGTCTCAGATTATTTTTCAAAAATGAGCTAAGAGAGTCTGTGTTTGGGAAGAGATCAGATTCAGAGATGAGCCCTCTGACCTAATGAGTCTAGGAACCTCAAAGTAACTACCTTTGCACTGAGAAAGCACTTGGGAGTGAGAAAGAAATCTGTGTAGCCACACTTTCGACTCTACCCTACAAAGAGCATAAGATGTGATTACTGCTGTACAGAACTAACTCAAGTCAACTTGGAGGTCACTAAGTTGGTTTTTTTTTAATTTATTGACTTTAGAGAAAGAGAGAGGGAAGGCAAAAGAAAGAAAGAGAAAGAAGGACAGAGAGAGAGATATCAATTGTTCCACTTACTTAAGCATTCATTGGTTGATTCTTATATGAGCCTTCACCTTGGCATATCAGGATGATGCTCTAGCCAACCCAGCTACCTACCCAGGGTGGTCACTGAGTTTTTAAAGGAGTGAAGTGGGATCTAAAAAAGCCATTCTCAGGAAGAAGTGATGAATAGACTTGTAAGGTTTGTGTCACTGAAACAGCACTAGCTAAACATTCTTGTCATTAGGTCGTTTTCTCCTGTCTTATTCAGTGATGGTGAAGTGGACAATTCAAATGCATAATAGCAGATTATTGTTATGATGCTGATATTATATGGCTATTCAAGATCAAGAGCCACATAGAATGAAAGCTTTACCTAATTAGTCAGAAGTACGTGTGATCAGTTTGCTACTTATTTACATCTCAAACCTTTTTGTTTTTGAAGGCTAGTAGCATGGTACAATAGAAAATGAATGGACATAGGCATGTTAGTCATGGGCTTTACGTCAGCCACAAAGTTATTCAATAGCCTCACAATTGAAACCATTAAATATTAAGTTCAATCATTCTTAGCTCATCCTTAAAAACCACCGATGGGGCAGAATGAGACTGAAGCTTCAACTAAGGCAAAATTTCTAATGGGATAACAACCAGGAAGCAAGTGCTCAGGCTAAGGCTGAGCTTGATTTATCAACTTATTTTCATTTGCTCTTTATGTAAATGCACAAAGCATGTCAAAGAATACAAGAGTATTTATAAGTGAATGCTTAGTGGGCTTTTCTAAGCCTTTATCTTGGTAGAACTGATCTTATCTTAATATAAAAAAATCCCAATGGTTTCAAATGTTTGGGAAAGATGACAGCTTTTTGATTAATTGTTTCATTATTCCAAAGGAATGTGATCCTCCCTCTCCGCTTTCCCTTTCAAACAAAGGGCAGCTTAACACTGTTCTTCGGTGTATACCCCATATCTGGAAGCTACCATTGACTCAGAATCATGATTTCATATAATCATATATGAGGTCTGTCCAGAAAAAGTCCAGCCTTTGTTAATATAACGAGAATGGTTTGTGTAACGTTGATGTAACTTGGCAGCCCAGGGGAGGGGACTGGAATGCACATGTATGAACAATGACGACTTCACTGTATGCGTCAGTGGGGACAGTAGATGCTGCTGAGTAAGCATGTGCACTGTGTGGCCATCACGTTCAAAATGGCTGAGTGAGTAGAGCAAGGAACCTGAATCAAATTTTGTGTGAAGCTTGAACATGCCTCTGCAGAAACTATCAGGATGATTCAGAAGGCTTTTGGGGACAATGCAATGAGTGTAACACAAATAAAAGTGTGGCACACATGCTTCAAAGATGGTTGAGAATCTGTTGAAAGTGATCCACATTATGGAAGACCTGCAAGAAGCTGAACACCGGAGAATGTTGGACGTGTGTGGGCTGCAATCAGCAAAGATCAGCTACTAACAACACGAAAACTAGAAGCTGATCTGGGAATTCCAAAAACTCCTGTGTCTGAGGTTTTGACACAGGATCTTGGCATGAAATGTGTGGCAAAATTCGTTCTGCAGCTTCTGCTATCAGAGCAGAAGGAACATCATGCTGCAGTTGGGAGAACTGTGTGAGGTCCCAAAGTGCCTACTTTGAAGTGGACTGAGGTGTCATTGTCCTACATACAATGTTTCTTGTATCTCCCTCAATAAATGTCTTTATTTTTCATATTACATGGCTGGATACCTTCTGGACCTTACATTTTTATGACATGCAACAGGACACTGTGTCAAAAATGTTCTCAACTCTAACTGTTGTTTGCACACTGAGAAACTACATCCAGACTCTAAAAGCTGGCATCTGTCTCAGGAGCCCACTTAGATTGTAGGACCACCAACCATTTCATAAGACTGTAATGAAAGCCCAGAACATGAAGTTCCTTCTCTAGCTGAGTGAACTGTATCTACAGTTTCCTCTCCTTGAAACAAGCGAAGTCATGCCCAGTTCCATTGGATTGAGGATGCTGTCTATTTCCCTAAAATTATTATGAGAGAAAAAACTGTCTGGGTGGGAAAGTAAAATGACATTCAATGATGGGTAGCAAATATGACTCAGAAGAGTTGTATCTGAATATCAAAAGAAATCCCAGTTTTTCTCCCAGTTGCTAAGGCAGGCCATATCAGAGTGACTGATGATCTGGCACACTATCTTTTCATTCAGCTGTGGAATTCCTAACTCTATTTTGACAGCCGTTATATTACAGTAACAATACTAATATTGAATATTTGTTGAAATTTTTTCTTATTCTAGTAAGGTAAGGATTAGGAACTCCATTTTGAAGATGAGGAGACTAAGGCTCAGAGAGATTAAATAATTTATCCAAGGCCACCTAGCCATCAGTGGCAGGCTGAGAATTAATCCAGGTTCTCTTTGGCTCAGACTGTCTACTCTACCTACGAGAATATGGAGGCGTGTCCTCCGAGATCTGTGGCTTCAGTGTTAACTTCTAAACTGTATGTGTACTTTTGTGTACATTGTATGTACGTTGGTTTTTTTTTTCTCCTGGAAAGAGCATTTGCCTTTTACATTTGACTCATTGAGATTATTTTTTTATTTTTAAGTTTAGATTGAAACATTTGTGTGATTCAAATGTCAAAATCTTATAAATTCTATACTTTGAAAAGTTTTGCTCTAATCCTTCTCCCTCCCCAGTGTCTTGCCCCAGGGGCCCTACAGGTAACAATTTTATTAGCTGTATATTTTTACTTTTTCTTTGCTTAAATATGAGAAAAATCAAATATATATTCCTAATATTCTTCCCTCCCTTACACAAAAGTAGAAAATTCTGCAATACCATTTTAAATAACTCTCAATATTATTTTTTCTATGTTCACATTATTTGCATTTCTATTACCCAGTATCCTTTCTAAATTTCTAGCTCATATTTTAATCTTAATCTTGATTTGTCTCTAATTTAGCCTGAAGATTATTTAAGAGATATGAATTCTCCAAATAAACACCTACTTTTACACTCAGATTTTATTTTGCTGGCTATTTTTCCTGTTGACTGATTTCAAAATCTTAGAATGAATTAAAAGTTACATTTAATGAGATATGTTAGCAGTGTCCTTCATAAATTAGTTTAAAGAACAGGGGAAACAGAATATATATATATATGACAGAATGAAAATTTTGATATGTGCCTTCCCTGTATAAATGAAATAATGATATAATAAACTTTAGAAATTCTCAGCTCCTTAACTAAATTAATTTGTACTCAGAATTGGTAAGAGAATAATACTATGGACTGGATTTGTTCCCAATGTTCAGATTAACATTGCTAAGAACCTGTGCTCTTTAACACACAATTTGGGTAAGCATGTTTTCTCAGGATAAGCAGCAGTAAAGGGGATTCTTTCAGTCCAGCAATCCGACTCAGTGTTTCAAGCTCTGTAGGGTAAATTCAAGTGCCATCGCCTGTCACCTTCTGCTGTAGCTGTGGTATCTAAGTAGAAACAATCCAAGGACATCTTCAATTCATCAGTACATTTTCCTGGGAAATTTATGCTCTCGGTTACGCAGTGTATCACATTAATAAGAGATGATTACACGCAGATTGAAGCTATTACTACTGGACTGCAATTTAGTTCAGAATCTGAGTAATCTCTCTGCCTACCCAGGATACAGTCATAGAAACCCAGGTAAAAAATAAATCTATCAATTGGCAGTTTATTGTCAAGTGTCTCTGCTATAAACTCTGCAGCTGAATATTAGGGAAAAAAGGGTTTTTTTTAACACACCTGTAATTAAACATGACTTGGTGATAAACTGAGTTCATATACTGTATTTGGATTAAGGAAGCCACCTTGGAAGATAGAAATGTCAGTACTAGAAATAAGCATTATGAATACTAAAGGATTTTTGTCTTTGTGTAGTATGCCAAGGGATTCAGTTTTATATATAAAGCCTTTTCCTCTAGATATTGATCTTTAAAAATATAGTAAAATCCCTGTTGAGTCTTAGAAAATATGACATTTCCAAGTATAGATTTCAAATGAGTCACTTATTTTAAAAAATGCCTCTGTAGTTAAAGATGAAATCCCAAATAAGTAAAATAAGGTCAGTGCAAAGTCTCAGTTAAGAAAAATCCATTATAATGAGTGAAGTGTCATTTCTTTGGCCCTCTCTAAAAAGTAACTATATTTAATCTCCTTTGAAACCACTGTAGAAGATACACACACACACACACACGCGCGTATGTATTTTAAATTAAACTTAAAGGGAGTGGCATTGACAAAAAGCATTATATAAGTTTCAGGTATACAGCTTTATAACATATCTGTATATTGCATTGTGTACCTACTACCCAATGTCTAGTCTCCTTTGTCCCTGTATATTTGACTCCCTTTACCATCTTTAATCTTCTCCTCACTGTTGGTAACCATCCTCCTGTTGTCTGTGCTTACGAGTTTGTTCATATTTTTTGCTTCCTGTTTTATATCCCATGTATGAGTAACATCATAGTATTTGAAGATGACTTTCTCCTCTTAGAGTATGACTCCAAATGCTTTGTTCATGCCAGTTGCTGCTTGGAATACAGTTTCCTCATCTTATCCCAAATGGTGAGTATGTATGTTTCAAGTATTCTTTCATTGCTGCCGCCCCCATAAACCCTCTCTTAAGGTCCTTCAATTGGATGTGATTTTTAATTCTTCTGAACCACCAGAGAATTGAGTTTGCTTATCTCTTGGAACTCCTGATATATGCAAATATGTACCTACTTCTTTCTCTAGCTTAGATGCTAAACGCCTTAAGTACAAGTGTAGCTTTGCATTTAACACAATAATTTACAAATATTAGCTCACAAAATGGCTAGTAATGAGTTAATGTGAATATAATTCAACACTGCCCAACACTAGTGCAGTAAAGAGAGAGCTGATGCTTTATATTTCTGCCATTTGTGTGTACTTTTAAAAATCATTCACTTTTAATACTTATTAAATATACATAAATTTGATGTCCATGAAATGAGAGGATTGATGAGGATTTATATCCTCATTATAAAATAAGATTTTAATATAATTTTAAATAAATCAAAATTCCTAATGTGAAACAAAATTATGGGGTCGGCATGCATTCAGAATTTCCTAATGTGTCACTAATGCTCTGTGAATGGCACTTGGAGAAACAACAAAGTACTTCATCGTCTCTTGTTGTTGAAACTTATTTTGGGTGGCAAAATAGGTGATCAGGAAGTTATTGTTGAGTGCACATTATCTGCCATGCCCAGCATCTCCTGGCTGAAGTAAAAGATAGAATAGGATCATACAGCATGGAAAACCATGTATTAACACAGTCATTCATAGACTCAGATCTCAAAAATAAATAGATAAATAAATAAATAAATAAATAGATAAATAAATAAATAAACTCTAGCCCCAAATCTTTGATTGAGAAGAAAGTTTAGAGAATAGATTTAACAAAGTTCTGTTTCACAGATTTGTGCTGGGTAATGTTTTCGGAAATACAAGGTGATTCGAATCTGCATCTTTACCTGCTAGGCCTTTTTTTTCCCTAGCTTGAATCTATATGGACATTACCTTTCCAAAATTTATTTTCCATATTTTATATTCATGGACATCTCATACAAGTTGTATGTGTTTTTATTTCTCTTTTTGAAAAGAAAGTTTATTTCTATTAAAATAACTATGAGAAAACTGGCATCAAAATGAAGAAAGAAAATACTTCTGATAAACTCTCATTATTGTCCATCATGTATTGAAACTGGGAAGTTTTGTGGTTATGTATGAATTGCTTTATGCAGAAATGTCTTTGAAAATGTTAGTGATCTAATGAGACACCTGACAGTGGAAACTTGTACTCTCCTTATTGGATTGGAGGCAAAGCTAAAAAAACAATAGCTTCATTATTTTTGCACTAAACGTTGCCAGATTAAGTGAACCTTGAATCCAGCAGCTGAATCAACGTTTAGTGCAATTGCAGAGGAAGACACATTGCATGTGTTCCTGTAATTTCAAAAGTGAACACATTTTTCACGTCTTGTATTTTGATATAGGACTCAATTCTAATAGTATTTCAACAAAAAAAATATGTTTTGGGAGAAATTAATTTCCTAGTTGATAAGATTTTGACAATAATTGATGCCTGCTACTTCTAATCCATTCATAAACGCTTCGGTATTTTGATTGCCTTTGGAGTTAAAACTGAGATCCAAGGAAAAATATTCTATTTCCTTGAAGCATGGCTGGGGTCTATATTAGCAAAATTCAAATCAACGGCAACATAGCTTTAAAGTCACAACAACGAAAGCAGCAGTTATCATATTTTTGCCTATTATAGAAAACATTGACTACATAAAATGTATAGCACAATTTTACCTTCAGTAATAATTATGCTCTGTATGCTTATGTAGATAATTATACTACATGCCCTTTAGTTCTTCAGGTGGTGTTGCCAAGCAGGGCAAATTAGATGTAAAACTGATTTCAACTTCTGAGAATAAGAGTCATTGTTCTACTTCAATATCATAACCCCTGTGACCTACTTGGTTGTATCTTACCTTTCTTGAATAGAGTTGAGCACCATTATTCTTTTAGGTCAAGAACATAACCCAAAATGACTTTGATTTTAATTTTTATAAGTTGAGAAGTTGACTCAGTTTCAGATGGGATGGTTTGGGAAGGTCTCTCTGAGGAGTAAAATTTGAGCTGTGTTCTGAATAAAGGAAAGAAACAAGTCAAATAAATATCTAAGAAAGGCTATTCCTAAGAAAGGAAATAGCAAATCAAAGGCTGTGAAATATGGAAGAACTTGGAATATACATGGACAGCAAAACTCCAAAGAGCACAATGGGCTTGGGGAGAGTGGTTGAAGGTTAGGTAGGATTGGTGGTTATGGTAAGGTATTTACACTTTACTGTAAATATGATTGGGAATACCTAGATTGTTTGAGTAGAAAAGTGACTAGATCTGATAGATATTTTAAGATCATCTGGCTTCTAGGTGGAGGACATAGTACAGAGAACAAGGAGTAAAGGTAGGAAAATCAGTAAACTCTCAATTTCAATAACTCATGTGAAGGATGAGGATAAATTTTATTACCTGAAGGCCATATTGGTATCAATAAATGGTCACATCTGAGAAATTTTAAAGTTATAGCTAAATGAAAATGCTAATGGTTTAAACGTAGGTTCTAAGACAAGCAAAAAATGTGGCCTGAACACCTAGATTAGTGGTGACATTTTCTAAAATGAGGTAGACTACTAGGGAGCAATTCAGGGGATTCAAAAGGAAAGAAACAACAGTTCTGTTTTGAACACACAGACTAGAGACACACAGACTAGAGATCCAGGTCAGTAATGTATATATCTAGGAGTCATCAGGGAATATGTGGCATTGAAAGATATGAGAATGATGAAATAATCTAAGGAATACAATTTGGATAGATAAAAGGAGAGGTCTGAGAATGGAATTTAGTGGAAGTGCAGCATTGAGGTTAAGAAAAAAGACCCTGAGAAGGAGCAGCCACTGAAGTCAGAGGAAAACCAGGAGATTCTGTTGTCCCCGAAGGCAAGTGATGGAACAATTTCAACAAAACTCAAGTGTGGTTGAGAGGTTGCATCTAAAAGAGATCATGAAAGGATCACTGGACCTAGCAGTGTAGAGAGTGTTGTTGACATTGACAAGGAAAGTTTAAGTAGAGAGATATGGAAGGCAACTTATTTCTCCTCTTTTTTCCTCTCTCTCTCTCTCTCTCTCTCTCTCTAAAGATGAATTTAAATTTTTAAAAAAAGGAAAATGGAGATAAGGGGTTGGAAACAGTAACTCTAGGCAACTCTTTTTGAGGTATTTTATGGTAAAAGAGCAGAGGAGAGGAGCAGTTGTTGAAGGAGGTAAGAAATCATGGTAGGTCTTTATTTGCTTTAAAGTTCAATAAAGAAGGAGACATTTACAATGAAGAACAGATGGGAAATGATGGTGGAAGCAACACTGTTGAGTACACAAGAGGAGATGGAACTCAATGCACAGTTGAAGGAGTCAGATTTAAGTAACTGCTGTTCAACAATTAGAAGATGGAAGTCAGACTTTATGAGTGCAGATGCAAGTGAGATGTTGATTTAGGAGTAAAAGAATAAGGAATTTTTATTTATTGTTTCAACACTTTATTTGAAAAGATCTAAAGGCATCAGCTGATGTTTAGAAAAGAAAGAGAAGACTTTGGAGATTTGAGGGGAGGTTGGAAAGTGTGAAGTAGTAGTCTTACAGACTGGGACAGTGATTTCACTAAGATGATATGGTAAGATTGCTGGGCAATACTGAGAGTTCACTTGAGATTTGCAGTCATAAATTTAAAGTGACAGCTATCAGTATACTGTATATTCTACCCTAGTCATATTTAGGTGTTTGAATAGATGTATAGATTAAATGTAGAGAATTACGCTCAATCCAGATAAATATTACTCTGCACAAGTACTATGGGAAGATACATGGGCAAGGGAGTTGAGAGTTTATGCAAAGAAGTCATCGTGATGATGGAAAAGCGGAGGTGCATAGAAGGGAAATGGCATAGCATATAAGTGGGTTGAAAGTCTTCGTGAAGTACTGTAGGAATAGAAATATTGGAGAAAATGAGCTGGAAATATAGAAAGGGCTAGGTAGACAGAACGGTTCTTGAAATTGGCATGATTAATACGTTGGAAATGATGAGTGATCAGTGATGAAAGTCCAATTGAGACAGTAGGAAAAAGAAGGCTGGACCTGAGCAGGTTTTAAGGAACTGAGAGGATAAAGTGTTAAATATTCAAGTCAGAAATGGTAACAGCAGTAGTGTAGACACAGGATAGCAAGATATATACTAAAACCTTCAATAGGGGTGGCAGAGATATTAGTATACATGTGTATTTATGAAGGATGGCTGATAGTATCGATGAGGCATACCTGGTAGCCTGTGCTTCCAAGGAGATGATTTCAGGGAGAAGGGAGAAAAATAAAGAGCAGCCTGAAAGCATAAACTAAGATAAAGAAATATATATTTTTACCTCTGGGATATATTAGAAATATGAGAAAACTGAGTCATTTCTTCAAAGGCTTTTAAGTAATAGCAATATCCTACCTAAAGGGAAGATGCAAGGACTTTTGCTGATGACAAACCAGGCATCCCAGGAAGCATGGAGAGAGGTGCTGTGGAACAGTGGAAGGAAGGAAAGTGAGCCCGGACAATACAAAGCTCTCTGCAAAGCCAGATAGGGATGAGTCTGGGTAAAGGTGGATGACCTTCTGTGGTGGCTGAGCTAAGAAGGAATGGAAGGCCCTATGTGATTTGAACTTAGTCAAAAGGAATCATCAAGTCTTGAGATTGGTCTGGTAGGTGATTTATTGATGTCAGATGAAAACTACTAGGGGTCCTTTACATCCTTTGCTAGGTTTATTTGACTTTGGGTGGTGGACACACAATGCAACATGCAGATCATGTATCATAGAAATGTACAGGTGAAACCTACTTATATAATCTTATTAACCAATGGCACCCAATAAATTTAATACAGAAAAATAAATACAGAAAAGAAAACTATAGGGAAAGGGGCCAAGGAGAGTGACTGGAGCACGTACTGGGAGCACTAATAGCTCTGAAGGGTTCCCAAAACTCTTCTCTATGGTGCTGGGGTCTAGTTGACCTCCCGTTCAACTTGCTGGGAGTGTGTTGGTGAAAGAAAGGGAAATGCCAAAGTACAGTGTTATTGATGTCACTTGGCGCCCAGGCTGTGATGTTATTAAGGTCTAAGTTTGGGAAAACTAACAGGGGGTCAGCAACTGTTTCTCTACCAAGTCTGAGTCCTTGACTCCTACTGATGTCAATGGAATGCTTTGCCTTGTTGGAAAGTGTACACTATATATTTTCTCTTTGTCCCTGCAGATCTATTTTTCATCTTCCCTCACTCTGTTCTGTGCTCTGGGTGGCTGACTGATGGGAACTGCATCCTTTGTCCTCCAGCTTCTGGCTGGGTTTGGCCAATAGGAGTGTGAGGTCAGTATTTATTTCCCCTGTTACTCCCTGGTTGGGTTCTGCATTAGCTACTGTATTTGGGAACTAAAGTTCCCAGGATCTGTTATGTGGCCTTCTACACACAGCTCTTTTACTTTCCATGGTTGTTAACTGCTCTTTGCCCTTGTTCTTTCAAGCCTACAGGTAGCCATGATATTCCACTATTTCTAGTCCTAGGAATTGCATTATGCATTGTGGTTTCCCTATACTCTGTCCACAGCTTTGCAAATAGCATTCTCAAACTACCTACTTTGAATATGCCTTTTACTGCTCCAATAATGACACAACACAGCAAAGGGTGCCTGGGATGATGCCAACAAATGGACCCTTAAATGGGAATCTGGAATTGGGTTGCTCACATATTTGAGAAATGTGCAGATAACCTTTTTGCTCTGGAGAGATGGGAATGAGTAATCCAGAGTATGTGAGAGCATGCAGTATCTGTATGCAACCTGCAGTGAGGCTGGGGGCAGATAGAATGCTTGGAAATCAGGGGCTCTATTGATCTTTTACTACAGACGCAGAGGAACTATCCAGACTGTGGTGTTGGCTAACTGACTGTGAAGGTCATAAGGTACAATCCATTTTTGACATATTTATGATTTTGGATGGTCCACAAAGCTTGTTGAAATAACTATTAATACATAGCTGTACTTAAACAACAATCATTATCTTCTTATCACTGCTTTTGCTATATGTGCATCGCTTTGAGTAAAGTAAATGTTTTTGGTGTTTAAATCTCTAACTCTTCATATGTGCTCTGGGACCTCAATTAACCTTATTTAAT
The DNA here is from genome assembly GCA_007922815.1 of Macrotus californicus. NCBI lineage: Eukaryota > Metazoa > Chordata > Mammalia > Chiroptera > Phyllostomidae > Macrotus > Macrotus californicus. Next base: position 12,415 of record VMDR010011853.1, read on the forward strand.
TCTGACATTAGAAGTTAAATTAAGGCCATTTATTACTATGTAAATAAAAGTTAGCAACATGTTCCAGTGATAAATGAAGAAAAGGTGGCAGTTATTATGCTGTGGGCACTACCAAGTGACCTATAAAATGACTAACTTTGGTAGGCTATAGCACTGCAAATTTTGCTTAAAAAATAAAAAACAAAAAACCTGACTGTCATGCCATGCACAATTTTTTCAACTTCTCTGTTCACTTTCTTTCTGGCCTCCGAGAATGAGAAGGTTACTACTGGTATACGGTGCTGTCTAAATACTGGCTTGCCATATTACTCTCGAGGGCATGTCTTTCTCATCGACAGAATTCTTTAATTATACTACCTTCTAGCATATCTGTAAGAATAAAATAGGGTAGCGAATGTGATCACCACACTGCTCAGAACACAGACAATGTGCAGTGAAACTCTACCCTAAGCCTCAGCCCCAAATTCCCTCTTGGAAAAAAGTCACTCAGGCTTTATCAAGGTCACTTATGATTTATGAATAAGAGAAATCAGAATGCATACATTGGCAATGCAGTAATGAATGTGTGTGTGTGCCACAGCATTTGGTATGCAAGGCTTTAACCAATACTTGCTCAACAGTAGAAAATACTGCTTTAGCCAGAATATTCATCTGAAATTTTGGAAATGTCGTTCAGGCTTTGTGATGGAGTGAACTGTGTCTTCTAAAAAAGATATGCTGAAGTCCCAACCCTAATTACTAACCCTAATTACTAATTACTAACCCAGAATGTGACCTCATTTGAAAATAGGGTCATTGTAGATGTAAGGAGTTAAAGGATTTATGTAAGTGATGTCCTCTGGAGAAGATAGTCAGGGAAGGCAGATATTGGCGTGATGCAGCTACAAGCTAAAAGACCGCTAATATCTCTGGCAAGTCACAGGAAGCTCAGAAGAACAAGGGAGGGTTCTTCCTACAGGTTTCAGGGAAAGCATGGCCCTGCTGGTACCTTGGTTTTGGACTGTGAAAGAAGAAACGCCTCTTGTTTTCAACCACCCGTTTGTGATACTTTGTTTTGGCAGCCCTAGGAACCTAATTAATTAGCTACAAAGTGTAGAAATCAGTAGGAAATATCTTTCAGAATTATGCTTGGCTGTGCAGAATCATTCAAAGAGATGCAGTTTTAAAACCACCTAGGGTCCTCACTTCTAGGGTAACAATTGCAAACGTGAAATGCATCCCACATAGGACAGAGCCTGCAATTCTTTTATGTAGAGCATGAGGAATTGAGTTGGTCTTGGCTGTTTTCCCTTTACAATTGTCCCTCAATATCCTCAAGGGGTTGGTTCTAGGACTCCCAGAAAATACCCAAATCCACAGATGCCTAAGTTCCTTATACAAAATAGCACAGTGTTTGCATATTACCTATTCACCTTCTATACTTTCAGTCATCTCTAGATAATTTATAATACCTTATACATTGAAAATGCTACATAAATCATTATCCTGTGCTGTTTAGGCAGTAATGACAAGAAAACAAGTTGTACACATTCAGTACAGGTACAACCATCCTAGGCTTCCTTACGTGGTAAATGTCCGCAACAACATAACATTTTAAAAAATATTTTTAAATGTACTCATTGATTTTAGAGAGAGCAAGGGAGGGAGGAAGAGAGAGAGATATCAATTTGTTACTCCACTTATTTATACACTCATTGCTGAAATGCTTTATGCATAAGTGCCCTGCCTCCCTAGAGATTCAAACTCTCTGGGGTATGGGGACAACTCTCTAACCAACTGAGCTACCCACCCAGGGCTGTAAAAATATTTTAAATCTGCACTTGATTGAATTGCAAATGCAGAATCCATACATATGAAAGGTCAACTAAATTTACTTATGTTTTTGTTTTTTCCAATTGCTTAGCCAAGCAGATGGTGTTTCAGACATTATTTTCTATTATTTTTAAAATATTTCATTAGTCCAAATGATAATCTAGACAAATTCAAAATATTTCATTACTATCTCCTCAAAAACAGTGACTAACTGCATCCTAAATCTCCAAATTCAGAACGTTCACATGGGATAAAAATGAACAGCTCTGGTGATCACCAAAAGGAGCAATAATTATACTATTTCTGATAATATATATTATCTTAATAAAAATATGCTGTTATATTGAGCTTCACCCTTTATTATTCTTTACAACCAACAAATATAACTCATAAAAGAAGAAAAATGTACAATGTTTACTTTATAACATAAATTGAATTTTAAAGCCAGACTATGGTATTATACCTGTATGTTGTTCAGGTCAAAACATATTAAAAATAAATAATTTGGAGATAAATTGTCTTTCCAGTTAGTTCAAAGTACTTTGTAAATACCCAGGGGTCTTTTCCACACTACCTATGCTAATGCTAGAGTAACTTTTTAATGTTCTTCATGGAAGAATGGCTTCCAGATAAATGCACTTTGAGGAAGGTATGGTAATGCCGAAATTGCTGAATTATTAAAGGTTTAATATAATTTCCAAAGGAAAAAACACTGATGAATATCCCTGGCAAGATAATTTGGGAGAATAATCAAGATATGTAGACTACCAGATCAACGGAAGGAAATCGTATATAAAATGAGAGCCCCAGGAATCTGAATTATTTTAGTATGGTTACTTTACTTACAAATGGACTGAGCAAAATATCTCATTAAATAAAAAGTAATTTTCCAAGGGAAAGATTAAATATCCACAACACTGGCTAAGAACAAAGATAAAGAATGCCAAACATTCAGCTACAACAAACTGTGAAATTAGTTTTCCTCTGCCTAATGGAGAACAAACAAAGTCTCCCATGTTTATTACTGATCAGCCACCTTCTTCCAGGAATAAATTATTCCTACAAAAGCTTTGAGTGACCATTCAGTATTTGATTTACTTCACCATAGAGGCAGAAGTCCACCTGCCACACTTTCAACTCAATAATAATGTGTGGTCTTTCATAAAGCAATTGGTAAAGTAGGCTTTCGCAGTATTGTCTAGGCCAGTCTAACACAGGGTATGGTGTTCAGACTGCGCTGCTCTGCAAGCTATTTGTTACCTGAAGGTAGTAAAGACAGAAATTACAAGTTTTGAAAACTCGTATAGCAATTTGACACTGCAGTGTCATCTAAGCCTATGGTCAGGGGACTCTTCTCATGGAACAGGATCTAGGTCAATGTAGATCTCGTTGAATGTACATGATGAGTCCACACAGTAGGAGCTTCATGTTAGCCGTTTACAGTTAGACCATGTACTGGTCTGCAATGGAAAAACAAAACAAAACAAAATCCAATATTCTATATCATAGGTAGTTTGGGAAGCACTGGTATAGTGGGGATAGCATGGAGTTTGGAATCAGGAAGATTGGGTTCAGATTCAACACCACATTCCTTATTCCATGTGATCCTGAGGATGCTGCTAAACTTCAAAAAATGGATTTAGCAGCATCCCCAGAGAGTAACTGAGAACCTGGCATGGGATTCCTTGACCATGAATGGCCGTGATGCACCAGTGCTTCGTATGTATCTAAGTAACTTCAGCTCCTGTACTTCCTTTCCCACTGAGGAACACACCACCACCTTACCTCAGATGGATGAATCCAGTTCTCTAGGAGAAACAACACAGTTTCTAATGGGACCAGGAAGGTAGGACAGCTAGCAACTCTAGGTTATACTTGTCTGGATAAAATAGAAAAACCAGAATACAGTATGTGTGTGTACTTAATATTTAAATCACCTTTCAATCAGAGTCTAATCAATTTATCATCAACTAGTTTTCTTAAATTCTCCCTAACATAGTTCTATGAACTTGATTTTTCTTTCCAATCAAACAGTAAGCATTGCTAAAACCATGGTATTCTGTGTGCTCCAGGCCCTAATTACTGCACATGAAAACCTGGATAAAATTTAAACTAACCCAAATGGATTAAAGTGTAATAGGACTATCTACCTTTTGCACACATTTCTAAGTATCCCTGAATACCAAACCCACGGTTCACATGTTTAAATATGTATTCTATGCTGCCCTTTGCTTTTACTGGGTAGATATACCACTAACATGAACTGATTGGGGCAGAGAAAAATGGTGACAAACTATGTCCATGAAAGCTCACTTCAGAAATGCAAAGAACAGGTCAAGAAATGCAAGACAAATGCCTGAAGCCTGATAGGAGGAAGAGAAGGCAAGTAGAGCTCTGTCTTCTTTAAAGAAGACACCCTCATACAGTCTGAGAAGCTGCCACATGGCCACCAGCCATCAGAGGGCAAAGTTTCCAGGAAAAGAAGTATGAATGACTAAATAAACCATGAAACATGTTTCATATTGCTCATAATTAAAGAAATAAAAACTAAAAATGGTAACAATATTTCTCATATTTCAGATTGGCAAAGATGAAAATGTTTGAGAAAACACAGTATGGGTGAGCATGGGAGACAGAAATGTTCATTCTGTGTGTAGGGATCCAAACTGGTGGGACCATCTAAAAGAAAAAAAGTTGTCATATCAACCAAATTTAAAAATACACATATCCTTTGACATACAAACTTAAACTTACCATAAAATAACCTTGACAAAATTTGGCAAAATATGTAAATGAGGATAGTAATGACATCACTGGCTAAGGTCTGAGAAAAAAAAATGGAGTAATCTAAATAGCCATGAAAATGAGACTAGTAAAACAAATTATGGTACATCAAAAAAAGGTTTGAGTAGCGTGTACCAATCTATTTAGTACATTAAGGTGCATGTATGTGTACTTGTGTGTATGTGTTGTGTTGGGGTAGAGTTGTTCATAAGGACAGGAAACAGATGGCACATTCAAATTAGGAGTGTCTGATAAAAGGGCTATTTAAAGAAGTGGCATCCTCGGAGGACACAAGGAATGGTGTATACTGTAGGGCTAGCTCAATGGAGCCCGTACAATTCCTAGGTCTGACGGGAGGCAGCAGTTACCCAAGTCCAAAAGTTAAGAGACTTGTGGAGGTATCTGTCATGAGAGAGGATTTACAAAGGAATACAGTTGTTTCAGGCAAGCCAACAGGGAGGGAGCTAAAAAGATAAATCTTCAGCTCACACTCTCTTCCCACCTTCTGACTTCCTTTCAGAGCTCCTGATTGGCCCAAACCACTTAGAAGCCAGGTGCTGAGGAAACCCATTGAGAGTGGCCTTTTGGTGTGATAGGGATATGAAAGACACTAGGAGGACATCCAATTTAGCATGTGCACATACACATAGGCACACATTCACACACTCGAGAGAAAGACATACCTATCTTCATTATATTTAACAAAGGGTGGTTATCTCATGAAGTGATATTTGGAATGGATTTCATTTCCTTTATATTTTTCAGAGTAGTTAACTTTTTTCTTACAAAATAGATATGTTTTGTATTTAGAAACAACAATAAAGGTAGTTTTATGGTAAAAACAACAAAATGAGATTGGTGAAAGTCCAAAAGAAAAAGATAGAAGAAAGAAGACACCATTCAAAGCTGGAAATAGGTTTTCCCTAGCCCTGCTTAAGCCTACTTGACTGACCAGCAGCTCATGTAGTCTCTAGTACTTTGTAGCAAAAGAAACCAAACAAAAGAAAAGCTTAGCATTAAAAAGCCCAGGGCGAGAAAACTTCCCCAAGTGATGCAGAAGCAAAAGGGTTAAGTATTAAAGACTCACAAACAATTTCCACTTAACCTCTGGCTGCAAGTCAAAGTACAGAGTACAATGGAACCCTATTTTCTCAAAACGAATAAATGACGCACTATATGATTTGTAGAAAGATCATGGATCCCAGGGCAAAAGAGGGTTAGAAATCAGGTCAAAGATACAGAAATTGCATTTATTACCCATGCTTACTAGGAATTACATCTAAAAACATGCTGGTTGAACTTTTGACTTGCTTTCCGAGAAAAAAATATTGTTTGTGTACATAGCAATGTCAAAGCAGAGATGGAAAGTATTTAAATCTCAACTCAAATATCTACTTGTTTGCATGACTTCGAAAGTCCATCACGCAATGTCTATAGATCAGTATATTAGCCAGCATGAGAATAGTATAAATCATGCTTATTCAGACAAAGTAAAAACTCTTTAGGGGATGAGGCCTCTGATTTTTTCATGTGCTGTAAGTAAATTATTAACCCGGTTTTATTTAGTATAATTTTAAGAATATCTAAGTGTACCTGCAACTTGGCCTTTGCCTCAATGAGGAATAGAGGGTACATGAAGTCCTTTAAGTGTCTTTTCTCATTGATTATTCATTTGTAAACACAGTGTGACCTTGAAACACTGTGGACAGAGAGGCTGTAAATAGTCCCTGCCCTTGGACCAGGCCCCATCTTGCGTTTTTATCTGCCACTGCTCTGCTTTGCATCACATGATATTTCGGGTTATGAACCATGTAGCCTCAATCTTCAACAGCAGCTAATCTTTCAAAATATACTGTTTTTGTTTTTTGTTTTTATTATATACCTGGCATTATACTAGGTACAGTTTCTAGAATCAAGAGATACACCAAGGAGCAATATAGTCATAACCTCTACCTCTGTGGAGTTCCAACAAAAGTAGGTGTGATGGTTATTTGAGGGGTCATCTTGACTAAGCCATGGTACTCAGGTATTTGGTCAAACACCAGTCTGGACATTGAAGATATTTTCCAGGTGAGATTAACCTTTAAATCAGTCAACTTTGAGTAAAACAGATCACTCTCCATAATGTGGGTGGGCCTCATCTAATCAGCTAAAGACTTTAGGAGGAAAAGACTGAGTTCTGCCAAGCAAGAGAGAAATCTGCCTGGGGACCCCAGCAATAACATGGACTGTTCCCTGGATCTTCGGTCTGCCTGCAGGACTGCCTGGTAGTTTTGGGACTTGCTAGCCTTCACAATTACATGAGCCAGTTCCTTAAAATAACCTTCTTTTTCACACACACACACACACACACACACACACACACACACACACAGAGGAAGAATTCAGCAAAAACTGAATCATCTGGCACCTTGAGAAATGTTTCTGTTGTTTAAACCACCCAGTCTATGGTATTCTATTACAGCAGCCTAAATTGACTAAGACATCAACAAAATTGAGATTCTTCTTCATTCTTCCTAATCTTCTCCAGGGACATAAGCAGGGACATTTAGATAAGGAGAGACTACCTTATTCCCAATATTTTTTTAAAATAAATACACCTGTACTTGTCTCTCTACATATGATACATTGACGGTCTCCTTCTATCATACGCTCCATTAAGGCCCCCTAATTTTCAGTTTTTGAAGGATTCCATGACACCAACTAAATGCTTGCTTTAATACCTGACCCTTTTCCCACCCTGAAAAGTAGTATGGGACTGGTTGAAGGCTGATTTCTAGAAGTACACAGTATGCAACTTAATTCCAGCCCTCCATCACTAACCTCTGTGCGCCAATGGGTTTTATGGTGACATAAATCTGGTTAAGTCAGTGTATGTAAAAGACACAATCTCTGATTCATGGAAGCTCTAAAATAATAATGTTAGTTTTAGGGTACTCAATAGTTATGGTTGCACCTGTGAGCTTTTTTCCTACCAATAGGCCTGTGTCTACCTAGAAATCACCGCGATCAATTCAGTGGGTACTGTGTGTCATCTCCTTCACATGTAAACTTTCTAACCACCTACCAAAGTTGTCTTCACATGTTTGTAATGCTTTTGGCCTTAGCTTGCCCTATTCATGACTAATCACTCCATCATAGATCATTAGAAGAAGGAAAAATATATAAAATTCATTGTCAATATTTATCATACTCCTATTGTTATCAACCATTGCCTATAATAGACCCTGGCCTTGTAATAGGTGCTTCATAGATCATGTTCAGTCAAAATTCATTTAATTGTAACATGTAATGTACGTTTATTGTCAACCTTTGAAGGCTCACTACTACTGTTTTCCACTACAGTTCTTTTAAATATTTTCAATTTGAGGCTAAGAAACGCTTTCATTGTGGCTTGCCTCGGCAATTTTTGTTATCAAAACATTTCTCTAGAGTCAGCGTTTCTGAATTACTTTTCACCGTGTTCAATGATCAAGAGCCTTTTGAATAGAACAGTGGGTATAATCATTCTAGCCAAAACAAAAAACAAAAAACACATTTCTGGGTAATATGTGACCCTAAAACATTGACAGCTGAAGACATTCACATACAGAAAAAGACAGCCTAATGCAGTTCTTCAGATAATCAAGTAAAAACTATTCTGTATTATTATCGTTTACATTTCCCCATGTCTCTCCAATGTGAGGCTAAGAATGAGGCCTTTGGGAGATGCATTTTGCCTTTACCTGCCCATAAACACCAACTCCCTATAATGCCTCCCCTCTTGCTCCTTTTATTCAAATTCTATTGGCAGTCTGGTGAAAGTCATCTTTGCAAGTGCGTTTTCAGTTACATGACCGACCCTCACATCCCAATAGCAGAGAGATTTTATAGATTCTGCTAAGCTCTGCCCTGCCATTGCCATTGCTTTGCTATTCATCACTGATTTAGTCTGGGATCAGTAAAATGTTTTTTCTTTGGGGATTGTGTTAATTTCCCAGGACCGCCATATTGTAGGACCACAAATCAAGTGCCTTAAAAAGTCAGAAATTTATTTTCTTATAGTTCCATGGACTACACAAGTAGAAATGATGGTGTTGGCAGGGTTGTGCTCTCCCTGAAGGCTCCAGGGAGAATCCTTCCATGTGTTGTCCTAGCTTTTGGTAGTTTCTGACAAGCCTTGGTATCCCTTGGCTTGTATATGCATCACTTTGATCTCTGCCTAGGAGGTCACATGGCCTTCTTCTCCTGTATGTATTTGTACCCAGTCTTCTTCTTCTTGTAAAGACATCACTAATTAGATTACCGTATACCTTAATTCAATATGACCTAATTTAACTTAGTTGCATTGGCAAAGACCTTATTTCCAAATAAAGTTCATTCACAGTTACCAAGACATAGGACTTAAATATACATTTGTGGGGGGACAGTTCAGCGCAGTACAGGGATGACTAAGTCATTATATGCATATTTTCTGAGGGCTTACTATGTGCCTGATACTCTTAGTCACCCCACTGAGCGTGGTCACTATGCACCAAGCAGCACATCTCTCTGCCACCTCCTCAGAGAGTGGCCAGACTGGTGACATGATGATGCCTTTCAAAGGCCAGGGCTGTACAGAATCTAGAGCAAAAGGACAGAACTATGTCTTCGTCCCTCTTGTAACCCATGTGTAGAGGAGATACAGAAGCAGCGCTCTTTGAACCTCAAATTCTTAGGGCTACTTCCTTTTCCGCCTGCAGTCTTCATTCTACTGAGGGTGTGATTGGATTCAAAAGGCAGGAACAGGAGCCAAGGACAAAGCTAAATGAAAGACCTGGGGGCTATATTCAGGGAAAACAATAAGAGCAACAACAAAAACAAAAACATTCTCTGACTCTATGGTTTTAAAACGGGGCCTAAATCCCCTCCCCAGGATCCTTTTTTGAGAAATGTTTCTGAGAGGTCTCAGTTTTTCAAATTTATTTTTGGCTGTGCTTCTTCTATACCAGTTCACACTCACTGTGTCATTAGTAACACCCAGCCCTCTGGACAATCAGCTTCAAACTATCCCTCCCTCTTGTTTTAAATGCCAGTGGCATTCACTATCAAGGAAAGAATTAATACCATCTTTGGAAACTGCAAGCCCAGTTTTAGACAGATCTTAAAATGTCAGTTTCTAGAAACGGATTGAAAATGATAATGATTTTAGAGAATTACTGTTTACTAGAAGTGATAATAAGATCTTCATGTATATTATCTAATTAGACCCTCACAGTTATTTGGGAAATAAGTAGTATTATTATGTTCATTGTCTAGATTAGGAAACATATGTAATTGCAGTGAAGAAAATAAGTGAATGAATCAATGAACGAACGCACTACGGTTACATAGCTAAAAACCAGCACACAGACTTAGCCTATTCATTCTTAACAATTTTTTTTTGCATTTTGCTTTTGCCATTATCATTCAAGCAGCACAGTCCATAGGGTGTTTAGAAGTATACTCTATAAATACCTTATATTTCTTTATTCTTTTAAAGTCGATGAACAGAGAGGATATAAAATATACCTTGAATTCCCTAAGAAGCCACATGTAGAATTAAACCAGACATGTGGAAGCTTGTGCTGGATCACAGCAGGAGTCCCATCTTCTTGTTTTCTGCTGAATTTAAGGGCACATCATCCCACAATGTGTCTGTCACTCTTATAATCAGCGGTTGAATTGTTTTATACACAAATTGCATCTCCCGGCCTAAAGTATACATTGTTATCCTGGCAACTAAGGTTCATGCTCTGTTGGCTCCTCCATCTGGGGTTGAATGCAAATATTTTTTTGCATATGCACACATAAATTTCCCAAACCCAAATCCAATTTATTGGCATTAGCATATGCTTTCACCCTCCAGTATGCTGAAAGAGACAATTTCTGTTGGATAATTTATAAAAACAGAATTAGATATAGATCCAGAGCTAGAAATGTCTCTGTTGGGTAATAAGTTCCTTCATTCTGCCTCTTTTTTTTTCCTTCTTTAGTTTTACTAAATTGATCAAATCAGCTAGAGTATAACACAGGGCAGCTTTATTTGTTTGACATAATTATTAATTTGGTAGCAGTCTCCTTCAATTATAACTGGTGATTTTTCCCTTTTACATATTTATTTATTTATTTATTTATTTATTTATTTATTTATTTATTTATTGCCAATTTGAGGTAACATCGTTTGTCCCAGGCAGCAGCCAAAAGAAAGCAAATGTCCTCAGTTTTCAAATCGCTGCCCCTCCCCACCAATTTACTGTTATATAAGGAGCCTGCTGCTTCCAGCAAGCACATCACCTGACAATATTCCATAGTGGCCCATACAGTTGGAACAACAGTTTACTGTCATTCGCCCATCTAGCTCCAACTATGTCCCAGGACTGGGTACCAGTTATGTGAGATGCTGTGGTAAATATTTAAGTGATTCTCAAACTGGTGGGTTTTCCAGGACAGCATTTCACTCTGACAGTGTAACTGAGGCTGGAACTCAAGCAGAATATGCACATTTCTAAGCTTTGAGGTTAACCTTTAAGAGAAGACATTTATATTTTCCTCACATACTGTGAATGTTTGACAGTGAGCAAGTTCCCTCAGCCTTCTCCCTCTTGGAAGTCATGTTCTTCATTTGCAGAATAATACGATTGAGGCATGATGTCTGAAACTCCTTTTAGATCTAGAATTTCATGATCCAAATAAGTCAGTAGTTCACATAATTATGTCAATTTGTCCATGTATATAACTTGCTCTGTAAAGGTGGTTTCTAAAATGTTTTTTAAGAGTTATAGTCAAATTCTTTTTTTTAATTTATTGATTCTTGAGAGAGAGAGAGACAGACACATCAGGTTTGTTTTTTTTTTTTACTTATTTATGCATTCATTAGTTGTTTCTTGCATGTGCCCTGACAGGTGATCAAACCTACAACCTTGGGGTATTTATATGATGCTCTAATCAACTGAGCTACCCAGCCAGGGCCACACATTCTTGATCATTCTGAAAATTGTAGACACTGACAGGGCTTACAAAAATGGGCGATCTCACTACCCTTAATAATGTATTCCAGAGATGAGCAGTTGACATTTTAGCATTGTTTTGTTTTTTTTCTCCCGTAATTTTACAGAAAATGCCATTTTACAAGAATGTTCATATTAAAACTTTTTTTTTTGGTTATACAAATATCTCCATCTGGTTCCCCAAGGCTTCGTATAAACTGTTTTCTGCCTATCTCTAGAAGTTGTTTGGCATCTTTCCAGGCTCTGCCATTGGGTGGGAAGAGCAGAGGGGAAATAGAAGCTGTCACATTTCAGGGTGAATGAGGTCTCCCAAGCAATCTCTGTGGAGGTCTAAACTCCAGTTATCTGAGGCATGAACACAGTATTGAAGGGTTATCAGGACTAGCTTCGTGACTCCTGCCTGAGGATCCTTACAGAAGGACCATTCCACAGTCCAGAAGGATAAAATTAACAGAGAAATATCTTGGAAAAGAAACTTGCTTGTTGAGCTCCTCCACACACTGACTGATTCTGGCTTTCTAGGCTGATCCAGAGTCAGGGAGGCACCATTTACGCAACAGTGACTCCCAGGAAAATTATTCACAATGAAAATAAATGAAGGTCTGTGTTCAAGCCAAGAAAAACATTTGCTCAGCTGCAAAGTCAGCCAAGTGGAATATACGCCTGCTCACCTCAGCATGCCATCCTCTAGTGTTCTTGTACTTAATTTTACAATGATGAGGGGAATGGTAATGCATACAATCTTAGAATTTTTAACCTTCCCTGAACTTAGAAAATTCTCTTCCTTTTAAGAATTATTTTCTATATTTTATGGAGCATTGCCATTCTGTATTGTATCGGTCTTTACCTCATTTTCCTTTGTCACCATCCATGAACAAAGTATATATGTAGAGTGTACAAGCAGGCATTCTCTTTCAGAGTGTTAAGTGGTGGTAGAGGAAATATTTTGAGGGATGCGAAGGGATGGAGGACTTAGTAATCATACCTTCGTTTTTTTCCTCCTAGTCAAAGAGGATGTTGACAACTCTTACATTAAGCCAGGTATCGTAGATATAAGATTGGCTGTGGATAAGAATGTTAGTGTTCTCTTGTATTTTATTTATTTATGTTTGTCTTGATTTAAGAAACTCTAGATCTGTGAGCAACATTTTCACTCTTCCTATCAAAATATAGTTTAGAATGAGTCCTCTAAAGAACTAACCAAAAAAGGTTTTTAAAGCCACAAATAATCACACATTGTCTGTAGTTCCTGATGATTATCTAGGTCACTCAGTCTTTAATCCATTGTAATTGATTTTACCCTCCATTACTCCAGGGGAGCTGCTGTCTTTAAAGACCCACAAATCTCTTCCCATTCCTCAGTCAACGGGACTACCTTGCAGTATTTGAAACTGATTATAACTTCCTCTTCAGATACTCTTTCCTCAGGTTTTGAGATGTTGGTCTTCTCCAAGCCTCCTTGAATGTTCCTGGAATTTCTTTAGTCTCTTGTTTTTTATCTATGACCACATCTTTTAACCAACCTTGGTGTCACATAGGAAGTTGTCAAGAAGGTTGACATGGTCACAACATTTCCTCAAGAATTTCTGAAGGATAATAAATGCTTATACAAGTCAATTTCTATGAGTAGTAGATAAACAAGTCTGAACCTGTCATCCGAACAGGAGGCCATTTACATTTCAGGGTAAAAATCTAATTGTTGACCACAATGTTTCCTGAAATCTTTCAGAAAAAACTTTCCTAAAGGGATTCCTCAAGGCTCTGCCTCTAGATCTATTTGGTTCTCATTATTCTCTTCTCTGTTAAAACCATGACTTCCTCTATAAGTTCTGTGTTGATAATTACAAAGTCTCAAACTCTTACCTTACTTTTTTTGTGTGTATTTTTCTGCATTTCAGGTCCTCCAATCCTGGCTAAGGACGTGATAAGCACGATCATTTGGCTGTTTCATTGGTACACCGATCTGTACTTCCATCCCAAGGTTCTGTAATGAGAACATGAGATGATGCTTTTAATATACAAAGAACTGTGCCAGACACCTGCAATTTATAAAATGTTTACAATTATTCATGATTTATTAATTTTGGACTGGTTACTTTCTAGCCTCCTTCTCTGCAGCCACATGTCTTCTTAGGAATTGTTAGAAATAGAAGTTAAGGTCTGCTTTTCTTTTACTCTACCTTGAATGTCCTTATCTTCTCTCCGAGAGTCCATCGCCAGATGTGGTCTGGCTTAGACTCAGACACTCTGTAGGGAACCTAATTTAAATAGTACAGAGTCTCTGGCTAGTGTGTCTTCATTCAGTACCCTCCTTTGCCCTCCACTTTCATCAAGTCCTTATTATTAAATGTCCCAGTCATTTCATGATGTCTTGGCATCTCATAACTAATAGCAATTTTGTCTCTCAGTAAATAAGGTCCAGTTGAGAATTCTGGCTAATTCATCATTTATTCAAAATGGTATTGGACACTCTTTATAACTGGCTTTTATATGCCCACTAAATCTTATCATTCTTTTTTGATATGAGTATGTTATTCAAGATGATCTGCTTTATTTATAATTGCTTGCATTTATCTTTCCCAACTTACATAGATTAAAATGCATGATTATACTTTATGGACACAAATATATCTAATAAAATAAATAAGTTATCCTCCCATTATTATTTTCACCCAACTCCATTCAGTTCCTACACCCTATGGTCATTATTTGACCAACTTCCTCCAGGTCACATGATTTTGAAATTTTCAGCGTCACTATAGATTCTAACGCTCCATTGCTCCACAAGTTCAGTTGTAAGATCAAATTCTGTCGTTGGCGCCATCACATCTGTCTCATCCCCAGACCCATTTTCCAAGACCAGTTCCTCCTTATCTCTCTTCTTGATTTTTGAAATAGTGTCTGAATTGTTTTTCACAATTTTTTGCTTCTCCTTTATTCATCACTCCACCAGAGTTACCACTATATAACATAAAGAAAATGTATATTTCGTTGTGCCATGGGTATCAAAAGGCAAAAAAGTCTTTTTCTTCAATTATGAATTGTCTGTAAAACAATTTCAGATTCAGCAAGTCTCTAAAAGATGCTGCAGTCTCCCTATTTACAATTACAGCCATATCTATCCTCACATTTTTCTATAGTACCGCTTCATTAATTTTCCATACTTTTCCTTAGTCTATTCCTTCTGTTTAGAATGTTATTCACAAGCTTCCAGTTATCCAAGCTCTAGCTCAAATGTGATTCTTCTTTATTTAGTCTTCCACGATTAACACTAAGCAGAATTTAGACTTCTCTTACTTGTGTTAACACTTCACCCGCATCTCTATTATGGCAAATTTATATAGGAAAGCATGCAAATATATGGCTTTTTTTAAACTGAAATGAGGCAAACTTAATTGCTGCATCCTCCACAATGCCTAGAACAGTGTTTTGTGCATATATATAAGAGCAAATATCTGCAGAATGCATAAAACATACTTACTTACATATGCGCTTTTTAAACTAAATTTAGTGGGGTGACATTGGTTAATAAAATTGTATAACATATTGATACGTTTCAAGTGCACAATTCTATGATACATTATCTGTATATTGCATTGTGTGTTTACCACCTAAAGTCAAACCCTTTGTCACTATGTATTTGACCCCCTCACCCT
>VMDR010011854.1:0-27657 GCA_007922815.1 Macrotus californicus
TTAGCATTTTCTTATCACCTCAATATATATTTAGGAAACATCAGGGTATATACATTATCTCATATTTTGGTAATTTAAATTAACTATGTGCAAAAGAAACACATGGCTTCTACTAAATGCCCAAATACTTCCCATTGTATCAATCTCCTTGCCCACTAGTGAAAGTAGAACTCTGACATTTTGTAAATCCTTCAACTTGAAACAGTCTAGGAATTTATAGTGTTTATGCCAACAGAGCATCTGATTAATGCCGCTTCTTTAAAAAATCAGTGTGCTCGCTTAAGCCTCTAAAAAGCAGTATGGTAAAAGCTAAAAGGCAGCAACCATGTGCATTTGGTTGCTTTTTCCCTTGCTTAACAGCCCTGTGGACTGGACCCCACAGGTTCCCACAGTTAGAATTTCTACCTTCAAGGGCTGTGTGGTAACAGCTGTAGACACCACCAGGGGGTGCCAAAGGACAGCACCTGTTGTCATAATAGGCTAAAGGGCACAAGAGTATAGAAGAGAGTAACCCAAAGCAAGAAAGTTAATACTCGCCTCCACCTTGGGCCATGGTGGAGTATCTTCTTATGTTAATGGATTGTGCAAAGAGTCTTCAGTCACTAGGGATAGACAGGACCATTGCAATCACTTGGCAAGCCTCGTTATTTTATACACAAGTCTTCTGAGATCTAAAGAGATTGAAGGACTTGTCTCTCCCCCGATAGATTGTAACAGAACTGGGACCAGTACTGAGGCCAGAACTGAGGTCTCCAGATTTGTCCTTCAGAGCTTCTTCCACTCCACCATGCTGTCTTCTCACTGTGCACATGTTGGAAGGGAAGTTCACACGTCGTTTTTGGCCTGGCCCCCATTGTCCTTTTCAACAGACTTCGGTGGTTGGAAAACCATCTCCTTCCCTGGACCTCCAGGTTTTAATGACTAGATACTGAGAATTTTCCCCACTCGCTCCCTCCTTAGAGATTCTTATGGGAGAGAACAGAATTCACTTGGAGGATGTCGTATTCTATGCATGGAAACCACACACTCCTACTGGAGTGTGTTCCAATTCTGTCCTCACTTCATCCCACTTCCAGGGAGCGCCAGCTGCAGGATCTTCCCTGTTTCTATAGTCAGGGCCCTTCTGGCCTCTTGTCAAAACTAACAAAATCCCTCGTGCCAAAAAATACATCAGAAACTAATATTTTAAAATGTATTAAAATGTATGTGTTATACTGCATGCTAAAAACCCATTTTCAACTGATACAGATCCAAAGTCTTCAGGTAAAACCTACATTCCGGCTTTGTGATAGAGCCTCTGCTTTCTCCATAAACAACCAACTTCCGGCTCATATTAAGTATCTGGGTGAAAAGCACAACATAAATTAGAATTAGAATCACAACTGAAACCTTTTAGAGGGCCTATCGATTCTAACATGCTTGGTCCACAGAGGCGGCTTCGGTGTGTCTACTTCCTCCTCATTTGACAGCTGCTCTGTTACGGCCAGTGCTTGGACTAACGAGGTCACAGCTGTCAGGGTTGATCCACAGGTCCAAATATGACCGAGGAATTGGGTAGCTGGTTTCAGTAAATCTGTGCAAATGCACAGATTGAGTGGGCAATATTTACATGGGTGACTCAAAACAAACTTTCAGGAATTGAGCCAAGTCTGATCTCACTAGTTCTCAGCTCCACTCTGGGGAGATAAGACACAAATTACAGAAACAGAAGATGAAATACGAAAGCATTCTGAGCTCCAAACTACCCATGAAAAGCCCATTTATAGCCAGCGTGTTTCCCTCTTAGGCAAGTATCTAATTTAATTTCCAGTACTTGAGTCCGGTCATTCCTCAGAAAAGTGCCCACACTGGCCTGATGATTCAGCTTGGGTTTGTGCGTCTCTTACCCTTGCCATGGACTTTATGTAAGAGCTGCCCCTCCCTCTGATCTGCGCACTTATGACAGCATCCAAAGCAAGTGCCACGATGGCTACACATCCATTTTGTTATGAAAACATCATTCTATTAATATAAATACAGACTGCATTTGCCAGGGCTAACTAGAACAGGTGCAAAGTCTTTAGACGCTTGCTTGTACTGAGAAATGAAAAGAGTGGACAAACAGTTTTCTGTGGTGGCGCTGCTGGTGTCAATGTAACATTCATCTCTGTTGCATTCCTTGATGGTCATGGAAGGTGGCCCGGGAAACTCAATACGACTAGCTTGGTAGGGTCGAGAGGGAGGAAGAAGGAAGAGAAAGACAGCAATGACACGGTCTCTAGGCTTCTGTTTATGCAAATACCCTCCTCTTGGTCTGGGGCTCACATGGGTTACGTACAGAGTGCATTCTGTCAAATCTGCTGCGTGGTAGGAGATGCTGCCAACATAAATATTCTGCTGACTCTGAATTTAGAAAACAACTTAAAGATTTCCGATGTTTCTGTTCTCCTCTTTAAAAAAAAAATCTTATCCCTGTGAGTACCACTGCATGGCTGGTGGCTTCAAATTCACTTTGTAGTTTTCTAAGCAATAGAAAGTCTTTGCTGAAAGGCACATCTGGGTTCTCTTGTCCTTCTCCTCAGTGTTATCTCAAGATCTCACTTTGCCTCACGGAGTGAAACAGTGAACGCATGTGCTCTCTGTGCAGTAGTGTCCATAAATAAATGATCACAACTCTGTGAAAGTGTGGATCTTTATACTTTTGGGGAGCCCATCTTCAGAAGGGAGTTCCTCAGGGCACAAGTGTGTCACATACACAAACACACATGTATGCACATACATATATATATATACATATATATATATACACACACACACATGCACTCATATATAATAGCTTGGGATTGATTCTTGGCAGTTCCCTTGTGCAGGCTTCTCCACTGTGGCAGGCAGGGTTCCAAGATGGCCCCTCAGACTCCTGTGTCCTGGGACACCACACCCTGTACAATCTTTGCTCTCCGAGTATGGGTAAGACCTGTGAGTGTGGTGGGATGTTACTCCCAAGATTACCTGGTGTTATATGGCAGAGCTGAAGTCAGTTTGAGATGTCATTAGGGTCCCTAATCAGTTGACTTTGAGTTAATTAAAAGGGAGATTATTCTGAGATTTGGTCTGACCTTTAAAAGATGGACTGGGGCCCTCCCTGAAGTCAGAGAGAATTCTGCTTGTTTTGAAGAAGACTGCTGCCGTGTTGTAATAGGGTCCATGAACAGGTCACATGACAAGAACTACAGGGACCTCTAGGTATTGAGATGGGACCTCTAGGTATTGAGATAGGCCCCAAGCTGACATCCATAAAAAAAAAATAGGGACCACAGTCCCACAGCAGCAAGCAACTGAATCCAGCCACAAGCATGTGAGCCTAGAAGAGGATCCTAAGCCCTAGACAAGATCCCAGCCCTTGCTGAAACCTTGATGTCATCTGACGAGACCTTGAGCGGGAACCCAGTTAAGCTGTGAAATGATAAATGGGTATCACTTAAGCCACTAAGTTTGAGGTAATTCGTTACTCAGCAATAGGAAACTAATATATTATGTTCAGTACAAATTGTATGTAGGCTTTGAACATCAACAGGACTAACATTCTCAAGAAAGGGAAAAGTGTACCCATATTGTGCATACCACAAATTACCTGCTATAAAGAACATCAAATTATAAATGGTGGCAGTGGTTGCTACAGTCTTCTTGTCAAACGTCTCATTTTCTTCTAGCCCTTAGAGTTAGTAGCTACTCTTTCATTTCTCAAAAGGGATAGGAGTGTGTTTGAATTCTGATTTAAGGCTTCAAAGTACAACACCATAATCAAGGTACATTGTATTTTGTTATGGGATTAAATAATTATTCATGAGGTTTCCTAGGTTTTTCTCTGTGCTGCCTTCTAAAGAGGAGTCTGGCTTATCACCAGAGCAATGTTTGGGCTTTGTAATGCAGAATCAGAAGGAAAGGGAGTGGGAAGGATGACAAGAGGCACAAATGCAGGGCTAGGTATTTTGTTTGGGGGCATTTGTTGTGGTGAAGACCTTCCAGATGATGAAAGGAGGGATCTCATATCTCTGATACTAAAAGCATTGTCTGGAGTATAGTTGGTATTAGCAAATATTTAAAAAATAAACTACATTAAACAAAGACATAGCTGGCAGGCAAAAGTAGAATATTAAAGAGGCATTCTCTGCTCTACCTCTATGATACTAAAAATTGAAATGCATGACTAAGTTTTTTTTAAATGACTGTTGTGAATTGGACTCTGTTCTCTCAACTGTTTAGCACTCAAAGTCTAAGACACAGGGGTCAAAGATTTGTAAACAAGAATTGGTCACAAACCTTGAGTGCTTTGGCCATCCTGATGTAGGAGATGCAGGTTCTGCGTTAGTGTTTGTGATATCGTGGGAGGTCATACCAGGAGATCCGTCTTCCCCTGTTGTTGGTAAGGTCAACAAGAGAAGGGCCAACTCAGAGAGACACACAGGCTTCCTTCGATGCTCCTGCCAGCCCATGGGTTGGATGGTGCAATAGGCCTGCAGCTTATGCACTCCCGACTTCAGTACTGAGAAGTGAAACCTAAGAACCACTCCACTTTCTTTTTACTGTAGTGAATCGTTGAAGTCCCCAGCTTTGATTTCATCTCACAATCTACAAATTCAATGTAATTACTATTACTCTGAACCATACACAGAAATGAAATGATTTAAGGAAAAAAGATAAGTCATGGTTTATATTTGAAGTGGCTATTTTTAATAAAGCACCAAAATAAATTCTTTGGTAGTAACATGTGAAAAGGAAAAGCTGCTTATTCTTTTTAAAATAAGTGTATGAAATAAAATAAAACAGTAAAATAAAATAAAATAATAAAAAATGTGTTAGCAAACTACAGCTTGTGGGCCAAACCCAGCCACCCCTTTCTTGTAAATACAGTTTTGTTGAAACGCAGCCACGTTCATTAGGTAAGTAGTGCTG
The DNA here is from genome assembly GCA_007922815.1 of Macrotus californicus. Classification (NCBI taxonomy): domain Eukaryota; kingdom Metazoa; phylum Chordata; class Mammalia; order Chiroptera; family Phyllostomidae; genus Macrotus; species Macrotus californicus. Next base: position 4,933 of record VMDR010011854.1, read on the forward strand.
ACGGCTGGTACTTCATGCCGCAGCAGCAGAGGTGAGTAGTTGAGACAGATGCTTTAGCAAAGCTGGAAGTATTCCTACCCATTCCTTTAGAGAAAAAGTTTGCTAACACTTATTTCAGAATTACTTCCTTTATTTATTGTTATCATGGGGAAAAAATCTCTGTGGCAGGAGAGTTTGGTCATTTAGGAAGATTTAGGAAAAGAAAATGTATATATGAATCAATATGGAAAATGTCTAGCTCTACAAACAAAAATTAACAATAACTGTGCTCTTACAACCAAGCTAAGTCTTTGCAGGCATCACTTTCTTCAATCTTCTAATAACTTTATTAGGTCCTGTTCCCGTTTTACAGATGGAAAAACGGAAGCCTAATTGGGACAAGGAGATGGCAAAAGACTGTTGCTCCCTGTTGCATCTGATATTCACACCCATGAATCCATGTCTGTCTGGACCCAGAGCCTGGGATCTAGATATCACACTGCAATCAGGTATCAAGATGATACATGCTGATCCCTCCGACACGAGGCAACCAAAAGAAAAGAGAATCTTTTACTCGCTGAACATGAACTTAAGAATACAACAATTTTTCAGTGTGGTTTACCTGAAACCTCTTATTTTTATTTCTTGTCTTTGAAGAACAAAAAGCATTCATTAATTCAACAAATGTTTACTGAGTATTTACTCTGACTAGGGACCCTGCAGCCATGGAAGACCACTTTTTCTTTCAGGTGGAATGGTTTTATTCACATAAAGTTTTCTTTTTACCTTCAGAACAAGGAGAGTAAACTCCTTGCCAAATGGACACATTTCTTGGGCAAGAACATATGGTTACAGTGAGAAGCGCCTTTCTGGGGCTACTTTAGTAAGATTCACATGTCAGGGAATCTTCAGCTTAACCAAGGATGCCCATTGGAAGCCCTCAGTTAGTGCTAGTAGAATAGGGTTGATTTGCCTTTAAATAAAGCCAGGCTTTCATTACTAAGGTTTGGAAAAAGTCTCTGAAGACCATAAACATTGGGGATTAGGGAATATCAATTATAGTTCTTAACCAGGAAATGACTTTGCCCCCCAGGAAATATTTGAAAATGTCTGTAGATACTGTCACAACCCCAAGGGAAAGTGTCACTATTGTCTAGGGAGTGGAGGCCAGAGATGCCACTCAATACTCTACAATGCACAGGACAGCTCACAACAAAGAGTTATCCAAACTAAAATATTAACAGTGCAAAGATCAAGAAATTCTGGCATAGAAGTTTTGTTAGCTCTGGATGACAATAGAGCACTGATCCACTTTACATAGTCACACAAGTAGAAGGGGAGAAAAAGTCTTATTCGCTCAAGAATAGCTTATAAAATGGATGAATCTAGGTCGTATCTTATATATTTATAACTACTACTGACTTTTTGTGGGCATAGAATGAATGTTTAGGTCCACCTGTATTTTTTAATCATCCGGAACTTACCATTAGCCAGTTGTACCATTACCATTAGCTACCATTTATACTAGTTGTTAGGGCTGCCATAGCAAGGCACTGCGAACCCAGTGGCTTAAACCACAGAAATTCATTGTCTCACTGTTCTGGAGGTTAAAAGTCCAAGATCACAGTGTCAGCAGGGTTGGTTCCTTCTCAGTGTTGTGAGGGACAGTCTGTTCCATGCCTCTCTCCCGGCTCCTGGTGGTTTGCTGGCAATCCTTGGCTTCTGCAGCATCATCCTGATCTCTACTTTCCCCTTCACATGCTGTTCTTCCTGTGTCTCTGTGCCCAGTTTTCCCTTTATATAAGGACGCCAGTCATGTGGGATCACAGTTCACATTAATGACCTCCTTTTAACTTGATTACCTCTTGATAAGACTCTTATCTCCAAATAAGGTCACATTCTCAGGCACTGGGTGTTAAGACTTCAATATTATTGTTGTTGTTGTTGTTGTTGTTTTGCGAGGGGAGGCGGGGGGGCCATGATTCAGCTTGTACTGCACCATAGGCCAATACTATTTTAGAAATGGCTTATTCAGTGGTTATGCATTTCCACAGTTTACTGAGCATCCACTTTCCTTTTAAGAATCTAGAAAGGCAGACATTTCAAAAAGACTCAGAGGGAAATATTTAAGTGAACTTTCATTGTAAAATGATAAAATTGGTATGAGAAAGATCTAACTTCCAGTTTATTCGTGGCCTCTCTCTCTGCCGCAGTAAGTGATCTTTAAACTCCCTGTAAGCATTCAGCAATGTCTAGTACATAAGCAATAAAGAAGTTAAGTTTGCTTGCAGAAAAGCTGCATCTGTCCCGAAACTGAATATGAGTAACTTAATTTGTGCTTAAAGGGACACGCTGTTGGGCCAACTTGCTTACATTATTACCTGTTCATGTTTCTAAATAGTCTCCCCGCAGTCGGTGGTCACCTTTGGTGGTCAGTGGGGTGCTTAAACAAAAGAACCCAATGTGCTCGCTGCAATTCTGCCACCCTAAAGTGACCAGCCAAAATTACCTGTGACCTTTCCCAGGAGTGTGAGCAGAAAATCCTTTTCGAAAGAGGGAGTGATAAAGAAATTTGGACTTCACTCTTTCATGGGTTTGCTCATAGGAATGTTTATTGGCGAGACACTAAGAATAAACCCAGCTATTGAAGAGGGAGCTAGGAAGTTGTCAAGCATGGCTAAACCCAGCAGAGAAATTTGATGAGGAAATTAGATGCTGTGTAGATGGTGTGTAGTGATTAGTCTTCCGAGAGCCAGGATTATTATATAAGTGAGTGGGGGAAGGGCAGCTTATTGTGTCCGACAGACTCCATTTATACAGGTATTCTTCCAGCTGATTCGAACCGCAATGCTGCCTTTGTGCATACGTGCCTAACAAACCCTTTTCCTTTAATGAGATGAAACACCAAAGCCGTAGCAATTTTCCTTCAAAACTAGATCTCAGCAAAAGGAATTAAGATTAATAAAAGCATGCAGCTAAAACCTCTTCCTGAGGTATCCGTTAATTAACGCAATGTATTTTAAACTTTATATATTCATGAATATTTGGGTTTGAGTGTGCCTATAGAAGTAAAGAATCCTGGCCATACAGTCACATAGCACGGGAAAAGAAAGTCATCAAAAACTCCCCAAATGAGCATTTTAAAATCTTATTCAGTGACTTCTCACATTTGGCCAAAATGGCTCAACTGTGCCACCCCCAATCTCACATAATCCTTCACTCTGAAAGGATTTTCTCATTTTGCTTTCACTCAGTTAATCAAATGAAATAATATGTAATGGGCTTACCTAACACAATACCTGGCCCATAATAAGTGCTCAATAAAGTGGATCATCCTCTCCTCATTTTAATTCCCGTCTTCGCCCTGGATAGCACTTCCCTAGTCATATACCGAAAGCAAAGATGTCATGTGTTGGCAAGAAACTATGAAAAACACAAAACTCGGCTGTCCACACGGTGTGACTGCTGGTGCTGTGCTCAGCACCCTCGCCATCGTCACATGTACCCAAGCAAGCTGCAGATTAAATGGCTCGTTTAGACTGCGGTAAACAAATTTTAGAGTGGATTTCTTTGACAGCCATTATGACCCTTTTGTGGGAAAAAGTCAACCTTGGCAAGCTAAAAATTCAAGTAACTTCAAGTGTGGTCCATGTTTCAGCTAGTACAGATCATTTTTTCTGTCCGAAGTTGCAAGATGCAAGAGGAACACATTTTTTCTGCCTAAAGTCAAGCATGAAACTAGCAAAATTACATCTTGGGATATCTCCTAAAACCTAAAACCATTTCATCCTTGATTTTTTGAAAATCATGCATTTTATCTGGCCTATAATCATTGCTCTAAAAAAACTATTTGCAGGTTGTTGCTTGTTTAAATACTATAGTCACCATGTCACTCAAAAAAGAAGGAATACACATTAGTAATAAATGCATTTTCTGGAACTTATTAACTAATAAAGACAATCAATTCTTTTTTATAAATCAATTCTTATTGTAAGCAACACATGCAATAGAGACCCCTCCCAGTCTCTCTGTGTTGAAATCGAAGAGGATTGACTAAAAACCTCCAGTGGGTAAAAGATGTCATCAGTTTCATAAATAGATTTTCCTTCTCTTTCCTAAATACAACCCAATACTTTATATGTACAGTGAGAAAGGAGGCACACAAAAAAAACCCACAAAGAATTATTTAGTAATGCTGATGTGTTGTGTAAATAAAGTTAACATGTTTAATATAAAGCATACTTGATGTATGCTCTATACATTTTATGAGAACATGCTACTTACAATGAAGTAGCACTCGAATTGCACATGGTGCAAAGAACTTCTAAGTTCTTCACATATCTTCACTCACCTACCTATTCCTTGCAACAATCTAATGGACAAGAAGTATTTTTAATCCCATTTAACAAATTAGGAAATTGAGGCCCAGAGAGCTTAAGTAATTTTTTCAAGATAGCACAGCTAGTGGGTAGAGAGCTCAGATACAAACCCAAGTGGTTTGATGTCAGTTCTCATGACCTTAAACACCATACTACTTCTTAATGGAGAGAGAGAGAGAGAGAGAGAGAGAGAGAGAGGTTCCTGATGGATGAAAGTTCTCCAAAGAGCAATTTCAAACCAACTATCTAAGCTTTCACTTTAAGAAACTACAAATGAAAGAATAAATATATGCAAGAAAAAGAAAGTAATTAAAGTAAAGATCAGAAATCAATGAAACTGGAAACAAAAAACAACAGAGAAAAATCAACAGATCAGCTTTGACATGAAAGCAGACATAACAGTTTGGGCCTATTTATGCATTGTACTCAAATAATTCATTTTATTTTTTGATTCATAAGTTGGAAAATTCATTTTGAAGATCTCAGTATAATATTAGCCTGTCACTAAACCATTAATCATATCTAGTCACTGTATTTATAAACCGTATAGAAGTTTATACTCTGAGCTTGAGAGTGTTTCTTGTGTAGTCCAACAATTTTATACTTAAATAAAATCATGGGCTTTGAATATATGTAAACATTTTGTGCAGTCCAAGTCTTCATTTCATGATGGTTTCACATGTTGCTGAATTAATTGTTTCAGGCATAAAAATCATCAGCTTTTTCTGAAGTGAACATCCTGCCTCACAGAAGGCGTGGAAGAAGAGCAGCGCCGTTGAATTAGTCACGAACACTTGCTTTGTTTTTCTTGCAAACTCTGCCAAACCAAAAGTGTTTCAAAGGTTTATTTTACCTTTAAATGGAAGGACCAATTCCTTGGAGGGAAATTATATTTTTGCACATTACAGTTTAAAATTATGTTTATTTTATTTTATTTTTGCAGCAGAGATATTGTGACCAAACAGTTTTCTCTTTACAGCCACTATTTGCCAAGAAAGCCTTGAAAATATTGCTCATTTTTCTTTCTGAAGACTCTGTTATTCCAAGTATGTTTTCTCTCTCCATTTTTTTGCCAGCTGTGCAAATTTTTATAAAACAGCTTCAATATGAATCTTTTATGACTTCTTCAGTCGCCTGAATTATACTAAGCACGAAAGGCATAAGAGATATCCACTTTGGATACTGGCGCAGAGAGGGAGCAGCATGCAAGCCACACAAAAGAAACTCGATCCCCTAACAGCTAATTAAAAAAGCATTACTTTCCACCGGGGCTGACCTCCAGCCATATAAAGGATAAAGATGGCTGTCTGTCAATCATGTTTACCTAACAAATTCTGGCACGGGATCATGATGAATGGACAGATCTAAAAAGGGACCATATTGCTCAGAACTCCTTGGTACTCTTAATACCACCTTTAAAGAGGCAGAAGACCTCACCAGTAATTTGAAACCCCTGCCTCAGTGCTAGGGATACTCCAGGGCTAAATTTGCCGAGGACTGCAGATACTACGTACAAGAAGGCAGGAGGAACGTATGCTCACATCCGCAAGGATTTTGATGTAAGCGCATTTCAGTATCATAATGAGTTCATGTACTCTAATGTTTTTATTCAGACATTTTTAAGCCTACTCAATTACCTGAGGGTAAACCAAAGACATAACAGTAGTCTGTTTTTGTTCTTCCTTGGAGTTATCCCAAAATCAACTGGCAGGAAGAAATCCTTGAAGTCGTTTAGTCCATCTCCCTGTTTCCAGGCAGGCCAGCAATATGCTTCTCTCCTTCAGTCATAAAAATACTAGAAGAAGGTGAGTCCATAATCTACTCTGCTATGCTACTCTCACGACTATAGGTCTTTACGGCCAAGAAATTTCTCCTTAGTTTAAACTAACTTCTACCATTTAAGAATCATCATTTCCTTTCTTTTCTTTACTATCAGCTATAAAAGATCCCCTCACAACTTTCCACAATGGGGACCACATGGTAGAGCTATGGTCCTGGTCATCTCTGTAGGCTTTCTGACCTGTGTTTTAAAAGATTCCTTATAACCTACGGTCTGTCCTTGTCATTCTTGCCAAGTTTACTTTATCTGCTTTAATACTGAGTTTGGACCACAACAAGGAAAAAGTTGACTTTTTTTTGTTATTAATTAAAAGCAACAATGAAAAAAACAATAATGCTACTCATAAAGCACAGTGCCTGGAGAGTAGAAAATATAAATCAACAGGCTATTTGGATGCTTTTTTGCCTGTATTTTCTGAGATTTAGAGGCTGCCTCCTGAGATGGCATGACAGCAAAGAATAATTTGACCAAGTGTGTTGTGAGAGCATCCTTGTGATTACTTTTTGGGTTCTAGTTATGATTTTGGGGTTTATTCTAATTTGTTTTGCTAACTCAGTCTGAGACTGTGAGTTATGTATTTGTGCTGATTACTTAAAATTTTTTCCCTTGACTCAAATGACAGATGTGGAAATACTTATTTTGGATTTCTTACAATGAAATCTTATTTATTGTATTAAAATAAGTCTATTCCACTTTGACCATGGTCCCTCTGTAAAACATGCATATTTGTTCTGCACATTTCCTTGGTCGCACATATAGCTTTTGTAATACATTTATAATTGTTTTCTAGCTATTTAAGTAAGTTAGTCTTGTCTTTTCAAAGGCAGGGAGTAAGAGAGTGGTGGCTCTCGTTCAGTAATTCCTCGAGGGAAGTTATCTAACCTCTCGGTGCCTCAGTTTATTACAAGGAAAGCCAGACATCATAATAGCACTTTCTCAAAGGATTATTATGAAGACTACAAGGACTGATGCTTGGAACAGTTTCTAGTACATCAGAAGCATTGTGTATGTAATTTAATCAAGAGCTAACTGATATTTAATGTTGTAACAATAGCATTCAAAAGTCCAAGCAATCAATAAAAATATACAGAATTCTTTGAAGATAATTTCTGTGTTTTTGCTCAGTTGCTTTTGCCATATTTGTTTCTTTGTTTCTCCCCTTCTGGCTGATATTTTACCATAAGCAGTTTTCCTTGGTCAAGCATACTTTCAAGTACATGGTCCTTCTTCATTCACAAAACTGTATTATCTCAATTATTTCAATGCATTTATAGCACATTCTTAGATAACTGCTTTGCAGAGTCAACTTGAACTGATTTCACTTTTCCAATTTGTTGGATTTGCAGTTCTATGAAAAACATTATCAGGTTAATTTGGCTTATTGAGCTCACTCATCACATTAAAATTTTACTTAATTGAATGATTTTGATCCTCACAAATAGGTTTGGGGTGGTGAGTTTTAATATATTTCCAACCGTTTAACTCTAATGTTAGTGGTCATGATCTGTTCCATGTCCATCCTTTAACTGGAAGTATATCAGTGCCAAACTTTGGTCTTTTTTCAATTGTTATTAAGACATTAAGTTGTAATTATCTAATTATTCTAGTTGCTGAGATTACCTTTTTAAGTTTTGCATGTCCACAACCCATTATTTTAGTGTGCAAGGAAATGAAATGAGGAAATGGGGGACTTCCACCTAGTGATATAAATTTAGTGTTATCTTGGGGCCGTGTGTGTGTTTGAGATTTCCTTGCCATTCCTATGAAGGGAAAGAGACTTCAGATAATTTATGACATATTAGTGATGCCTGGTTGAAATACATCTGTAACTTGTAATGTTTAATAGTGGTGGGAAAGTTTAATTTGTCCTCTCTTTTACCTATGTTATAAAAAAGAGGGGACCATTTGAGTTTAGAGAAAGTGAAACACTAAGTGGGGAATATTATGTGGCTCCTTCTTTTTATTTGCTTTCCATGAGCTTTACCCTAAAATTCCTCTGAATGTCTGTCTTCATAATGGTTTTTGGCATTGTAATTTTTGGGTGACCTAATAAAGAATGCAACACAAGAAATAAGAATAAGAGCTTTGGGCCCTGTGGACAAATATCTGCAATCAATCATAAAATTTACAACAGATACTAAAAAGAGAAGTGATTTTACAGAGAAAGGTTCTAGAATGGCATAATGTCACCATAGGAAAAGCCTCTAAATGGCATTTAATTCAAGTAGTACTCTAGAGATGCAACCACTATTTCATAAATCATCTACATAAACATATTATGTTAAAAGGTTATAAAAGTTGAGGCATCAGTGCATGTAATTTAAAGTGCTTGGCTTCAAAATGAAGTCACTCTCTTAAGATTGATAAGAAACATAGCTGCCCCACACAAAACTCTGTGACAGACTTGTTTAATCTCAGAATTACCACATCAGAAGAAATTTTGAATTGTTCCATTAGTAACTTGTACATTTAAAAATCCAATGAGTTGCTCCCTATACCATATCATTCCTACATGATATGACCATCCTACATCATTCTAAAGGGATTGGGGGAAGAGCCAACCAGTTGTCCAGGTTGAACTTTCAAGGAAAGGAAATACAGTAGACTAAAAAGTGGGCTGGATATCCGACAACCCATGAATTGGCCATACTGACATCTGCAATGCTTACATAAAGAATGTTAGATTGATCAAAACAATCAATGTCCCACTTTAAAGAGAGCTGTAAGACCATAAAGCAGCATTTTCTGCTTTAATTTTATGGAAAATTATAAACATTTATGGAAGTAGATAGATTTGTATAATTAGTCCCTGGTATTAAACACTTGACTTTAACACATGGCCAGTCTTGTCCTCATCTCATCTCTGTCCTTATTCCCTCCATTTGTGCATTATTTTGAAATGAATTCCTGATATCATATCACCTCATCTGTAAATATCCTAGCATGTATCACCAACAGATAATGATTCTGTGATATTTAACATAGTCACAACACTACTCGCCTTCTTAAAAATTATAGTTTCTTAACATCATCAAATATCCAGCTAGTGTTTACATTTCCCTGATTGCCTTATAACTTTTTTTATTGATATAACATGTCTGAATTAAAATCCAAACATGGTCCATGGATCATATATGGTTGATGTGTCTCTTCGGTCTTGTTTAATTTATAGGGCTTTTTTTCCCTTGTCCTTATTTTTCCCCATTGCAATTATTGAAAAAACTGGGATGTTTGTTTTATAGTTTCCCTCATTCTGGATTTTGTTGATTGCATTCCTATTGAATAAGCTCCTCTGTTCTCATAAACTGACAATAAGTTTCAAAGGCTTGAATAACACCATATTTTAAAAGAAGATGGCTGAAAAAACTAATTCTCTTAACCCTTCACTGTCAAGGAGAGTAGAAAGAGTAAGTGTTAGAAATGAGAGCAGGCATTGAAGAGAAGAATTGATATGCTATGAGTCCCTTTTCACTTCAAATCAAGAGAAAAGAGCTTTAATGAGACCACTCTGAGAACTTAATTTAAGACCCCTGCATTTAGTCTGTGTTTGGATCCTTCCTACAAAATCTAAAAGATCAGAAAGGGAAGGACCAGTTTTTCTGTTGTGGAGCCCAGGAGAGCTGGTTGTGTTGAGATCTGCACTCCTGAAGTTGGTCAGGCTAGAGGATGTGTGAGATCAGCTTGCGGATCGTAAGTGTGCAGAGTGGTATGAAATTGGTAGTTTAGATTCTCACAAAAATGCTGCCAGAGAGAAGGCAGTGGATACAAATGGGAAGAACAAGAAGCAAAGAGACTGGCCAAAATATAGATAGATTTCCCTTGGATAACAGAACTTGAAGGAGAGATCCGAAGCCATTGATGTGCTATGGTTTTTCAGGGACAGTTTTCCCAAAGACTGATGGGAGCTCCTAGCAGTGAGAGTCAGATCCTGCTTCCTAGCTCACTAGTAGGTTGAAAGGAGCACTTTGATTGGAGAGGCCAAGTTGATTCCTTGTGATTGAAGCATGCGGGAAGAAAGTCAAAAGTTATGGGAAATGGACTCAATTATTGCTTAAATGTTTTCAATCCAGTCCAAAATCATGACAATACCTGAACTTAATGTTTATTCTTTGGTTTTCCCCACCTTAATTCTAGAATATATTCTTTCCTAGAGATAAGAACTCTTGCCTATATCACCAGCAGCTATTATAACAATGCCTGGCATAAATAGTTGCTGAAGAAATATTTGTTAACTAACTTATTACTCCTTTAGTATATCTTTAGGTCTGATTTAAATCTTAAATACTGGGATCACTTCAGCAGTGCTTTGCAATATTTACTGATAGACTACCAAATCGATCTTTTTTTCAATCTTTGGTAGAAAAGAATATCCTACCAATGATTGATTTTTTTTGGTAAGATATTCTTTTTTTTCTTTTTTTAAAGACAAAAGTGAATTTTTTCTTCTATTTAACCTTACCTACTCTAAGACATAGATCTTACAATTCCAGAAATTGAAAAGAATACAATCAAGCCTCTTGTTTTACAAATGAAACATCTCAGAGAGGATTAAGTGACTTATCCAAAGATGTAGAAAATCCAATAGAATATAGTTTTTCCATAAATGAGGTATTTGCTGTTTCTTCCATTTATATTACATTTGCTCTATTAATTAGATTGCAAGCTTGTTGTTGATGCACTGACTTATACTTCTACCTAAATTTCCACTGCATCTATCCTCATGCTGGGCACACATGTCATCTTCAAAAATATTAGTTACTTTTGAGTTGTTGCAATATCAGAATGGCAATCAAAACAATATCAAGCAAAATACATTAGAAGAATGTGACATTACTTGAGGCCCTCCTTCCAACATTTAAATATTATGAAAACAATAATTATGTTAAGTGAAATAATATTTTATATCCAGACTGTCTTTACATGAGTGTGTAAAGAGAAGTTATTTGAGCTAACATTTGCCCAGTTTTGTTTGCGCTTTATGCCATGGTTTGCCCATTTGAAAAAATAAGAGAAAATCAAGACAACTAATTTTGAAAAATATTAAAAGGTCTAAATAATTCACAAAGGACAAATTTAATATAATGGAAAAAGCACCAGTCTCAGAGTTGACTCGTAGACCTAGTCTGTCATGAAGTAGCTGTGAGATGTTAGCCTTTTTACAACTTTATGTGCTTTTATTTTCTCATTTTTACCCTTTCATTGCAGAGTTCAATGGGTAAAGTAAGATAATAAAAGTAAAAGCACTTTTGAAATGATACAAATCTATTGATACAGATGCTTCTCCGTGACTGTGGGCTTTTCTGTGCTTAGTGGCAGAAAAGAAGATGCTGTGCTTCGGCAACTGTCCACTATTTAGAATCACAGATATTAGAGAAGGAGGCATTAAGGTCCTTCTCCACGCTTAAGAGTCTTTCACACAGGTTTCCCAAAATTAAAATTTACCCCAATTGTGGTACCTGCAGGGACTTTAGGTGGTACATATGTGAAAGTTTTTAAATTATGTGCTTATTTTAAAGAATAAAACAAGAAGACTAACTCCCCAAAGCAAGCTCACAGACCATTAGGGACTCCTTGTGACCACTGACCCCCTCCAAGTTTTTCCTATGCAAGTGAGTATCTCCTCTGAGAATATTATTTAAAACACAATCTTACTACCCTGAGAGAGGCTCCTACTAAACTTATGATTCCCCCATAATTGAGGTGAACTCCTAAGGATTGCCAGAACCCCAAAGACAGAGTCTGGTTGGGATGGAAATTGATTGAGGCTAAAAAAGGATCATGGAGGAAGGGAGCTGAGAAACTGTCTTGGCTAAAAGGACTGGATCGCCAAAGTGGGAAGGAAGTACTTAAATACACATTGTACAAAAAAATATGATTGAACTTGGACTTGTTTCTGGCAGATGCTAATGTCATAGGTTAGTTAATTTGATGCATTGGGCCAATCAAGGAAAGGGGCGACATATGTACTGATGCCAGCCTAGCAACGACACTGCAAATCTGGGAGTGATCAATCCATTTATAGTGCACCCTCACACACACTTGTAAGGGAGCATTTTTGTGGGCTCCTTCAGATCAGATTTCTCCTTTTCACTTAATCCATTCCAGCCTCACCATTTCTTTGGTGTTCTCTGAACATTCCAAATGTGCTCCCAGCTCAGGACTTTTGCGTTGGCTATTCTCAGGATCACTATTTTTCCTAAAGACTGCCTTTGTGTTCACAGGAAAAGGTGCTGCCTTCTCAAGGCACATCCCTCCATGGCTCCCCTGAGCCCCTTTGCTTTGCTTGGTATACTCTTCTCTCAGATCTATGCAGTGCTGTTCCTGCCGCCTCCTTTGGGTCTCTGCACCTGTTGTCCTTTGAGTGATGCTTTCCCTGACCAGCTTATTTTAAACTTGTACTTTCTTCTATTGTTCAACACATTCCTTCTCTTCTTGGCTTTATTTTTCTCCATAGCATATAACACCTGATATGCTACCTGTTTTACCCATTTATTGTATTGGTCTCTTCACACTAAAATATCATCCTTTCATGAAGGCAGGGTATGTGTGTGTGTATGGTCTGTTTTAATCACTGCTGTAGTCCCAGAAAAGTGCCTGAAACATAGTAAGTGCTCAAATATCAGTAAAATTTCCATTTAAATACTCCTTGTTATCTGTCTTTCTTTGTTTCAAAATTATTTATGTTCCCCTCAGCTTTCTGTCATCTCAAAACTGAGGTTCAGCCATACCTGCAGTTTGTACCTGGAGTCTACTCTTTCTAGAAACTTTCTCTAGGCTTTCTTTTTTATTTGCTTCTGCTTCTTACAACCCAAATCCCTTCATATCTCAAAGCTCTAATTACTTAAACAGGCCATTCAAAATTCATTTTTATTGAGGTGATTTTAAATTTAGAGAAACATTTTTTTCCCATACCAGACCACTAGTCAGCTTACAACTTTCTTTGGATTCCACACTTAGACCCTTCTGCTATGGCTCAGGATTCAAATGATGATTACCCAGGACTATCCTGCTTTCTCTCCTTTAGATGAGGCAGACATCTAATATATCCAGGTGTTGAAATCATTTGTTTAGTTTTGTTAAGATATGGAATTGTGATTTTACTTGGCTATCAAAGGTTTTCAAAATGTGCTTATCTGCATAACTCTTTCTCGGCCCACTTCTAGTTAATTCTCTTTCTTTGTAAATGTCCTTTTCCCCATGTAGTGGTTAGAGATCCACCTTCACTAGAGATCCCAGTCCCATAAATGATTACCATCCCTTGTCAATTCTATTTCTAAAAGGTCTCTATGTTTCCTTAGATTTCACCAGACCTAACTTCTTACTTTAATAATATGCATTCTCTTTCAGAATATTTTAAAAATACTGCTGTAACCAGGTTATGTTTCTCTCAAAATCTCTTCCTGACCCTAGTTAGTTCAGTAAGGCAAGAAAAAGAAATAAAATGTTAAAATAGTTGAAAGAAGAAGGGAAAAGTAGATTACATGGTTTTGCAAGTGGAATCTAGAAGCATCAGCAAATAATCTAATATAATTAATAAGTAAATTTAACAAACTTACTAGATACAAGGCAAATGTCTAAAAATTAATTGTTTCAATCTACTAGCAACAAACAGTGGGAAAAAATTCCAAAATAAAACAATAGATTTCTACACTAAAAGTCATAAGACATATTAGTGGATGTTAAATAAATGCATATTAAGTTCACACCAAATAGTTCTGCATAGAAAATATTCTCTAGTCACTTATGGAAATGTCATATATGCTTCAACCAAAGTAGAAACAAAAACGTATTATCATTTTACTTAGAAACACTTTGCTCATTCTCAGCAAAACAGATTCTTATACTCTAGCAGGATTGCAAGTAATTTCAAAAATATCTTAGTGACAGTTCACATACTAATTTTTCAAGCATTTGTCTTTATGACTATTAAATGCATAGAGAAATAGAACTAAAGGCTGGGAGCATTCCCATACATTTGAATACATGTGTTGTGAAAAGAACAAGTACCAGATTCAGAGTTATTTATATTTCTGATAACACACTTGCTTTTTCAATAACTGTGACTTGAATACCTGAATAGTGCAGGTCTGTTGCATGATTTTGTTAAATGACAAAGTCATCAAATTTAAATACAATTTTTAAAAGATACATGAAGCAGCCTCTGTTTGCTTGCATTTTCCTCGACTGGGGCTTGTCAAGCACTTGGTTAGGTTTGACATTGCCGAGAGTTTGCCCTTGATTGTGACTGCCGTCTACAAATGTAGGAGAGTGGCCAGTCTCAACACATGATTCTCGGGGTTCATTTGGGGTTTCGATGGCAGCCTGCAAAAATATAGATATTGGTTGTTATTTGTTGAACATCTTAATTGATGGTTTTCTAGAGTTTTCTGATTATATAAATTATATCTGGACATTAAATCATTAGTACAAACATTCATTTAGAAGAAACTAACTAGGTCAAAATGACTAATTCCCAGTTGCACAGTCATGAACACAAATTATGATTCATGGAAGTAAGCATGACTTCATATCCAGGACATGGTAACGCTTTATTTGTGTGCATTTAAGGAAGACAGGGGCAGAAGTTCATTTGCTGCACCTGTTATGAAAAGTTGTGAAGGCAAGTAATAGTCTGGAATGGTCTGCACATCATGCCCGGTGGCACTTCAAGAATGGCCGCATACGCCAGCCACATGCTGGCAGCCCTGCTTCTTCAGTCTTACCGTGACTCACACACAGTTTGCACAGAGCAAGAAGAAACTAAGGGGAGGGACTCAAAAGCTCCACTAGGATCTGAGTCACAAAAGGAATCCTTCAAGGTGGAGGTTTTATAATAAGTAATAGGTTTGCATTTGTTGATTGCAGAATATTTATAAAATATATATATTATTCTCATTAGTTATGCTTCTGAATTTGATTCAGGAGTTATCTGCATGCCACACATATTTTTTAGAAAGCCTTGGCACTTTCTGGGAAATTCAACACCTAGAGTTTTAAACAAACTCTAGTGTTTTGGAACTCTCATCTGCTCTTCCAGGTAAGAAAGAAAACATAGCATAGACTAGCATTGATTGCTCAGTAAGATCCACCTGCTTAGCACACGCTTATGGCAGTGTAGAGGTTACAGGTTGTATGCTGTTCCCTGGATGCAAGCTGCGGTAGATACTGGTTTCCAATTGTAACTCAAATCTACACACTTCTTTGATTTGGTTTTTAAAGAAATGTTATAAAGATTTTCTTTTTCTAAAGAATGTGTTTAGAAAATACAAAAGATTTCAGTAGTTTCATTGTATTCAGTTTAGATAAGCAGCCAAAAATTCAGAAGTCCAGTCCAAAATTATTCTTAGTTTTACTTGCTAAAAGGTCAGATTAAATATCACGTAAGAACAGGCTTTCTTGAAAGATTTCTGGTGCAGGTCTTCCTGACTTTGCCATGAAGCAAAGACGCCACAATACAAGTCTTGGTCAATTCAGATGAGAGTATAAACTGTACCTAGAAGTCTAAACTGGAATATTATTTGTGCCTTGTATCTGAATAAATCATAAGGACTTACTTTTGTCTATCTCTATAACTGCATCAAATGTTAATGACATTTTTCTTCCTAATGATTTTAATTTAATGGTAACAACAAATATTTAATGGCTCAAGTATAATTTTACTTGCAGTCTGTCAAAACGCCATTTTTCAAGAAACAATTCTTTGTCCTTAAGTAGAATACATACCCTTTAACCGCTTGATCATTACATTTCTTTTCATGCTTCTGTGTGGTATAATTTTTGCACTTTAAATAGTACACTATTAAGACATGTGGAGGATATTTTTGGCTATATCATACCTATGGGTATTTGGTTTTTAAACATATTATGGTTTCTTGAAAGGTCTGGTATTGCAAAAACAAATTTAGAATAAAATTACTCTCTTAACCATATCCCTGAAATGGTTTGATTTCTAGCTGTGGATAAATCCTAGTTCCTTTAGAGGTTACCTCTCCCCCTTAGACCAGCCGTCCCCAGTAATTAGGCTGCCGGCACTCTCGTGCTGACAGCTCCTGCGCTGATTTACAGGGCTTGGAATTAAGCATTTTTTTTTCCAAAAGGATGACTGCTGAGCGGTTCCTAAGGTCTCCAAGTGCTACAAAGATTATTTATTTTAAATTTGGTGTTTATAAATTTTAATCTCTACCAGATATCTATATTCCTTTTTATACTTTAAATCAATTATAGTCTAATTACTTGCTTTAAATTTTTTCTTTTAAATGCAACAAACTAGCCTGAAAAGGCTATATATGACAAGATTTCAACTACATGACCTTCTTGAGAAGGGAAAACTTCAGAGACAGGAAAATTGATCACTGGTCGACGGAAGTTTAAGGATAGCAAAAGGGATAAACAGGCGACACAAAGGGAATTCTTAGGGTGGTGAAACCATTGTGTATGACATTGAAATGGTAAATACGTGTCACTCTGTATTTGACTAAGCACATTACATATACAACACAAAACGTGAGCCTTAATGCTTGCAGATTTAACACAATATTTAGGAGGTTGGAGGATCTCAGGGTAGAAAGTAGGCTGCAACAAGAGAATATATCTATATTATAAATGTGTGAAACAACCTCAGGGAAGGGCATGGGGTAGAAGATGCTGACCTATGGCTGTGGAAATGAGTAGAGTATATATGGCCAGAGATCAAAGGAACTGTGCATAAGTCCTGTCTTCTACTCACTCTATTCCATAACGTTGCTTCTCCGGGGGGCACAGGTAAACAGTTCTGATACTGGTATATACTGGAATTGAAAACTTAAGTACATGAATGGCAGATGGTAAGATCCCGATTTCTTCCTGCTGGAGTGGAATCTACAGATAAACCAGGGAAAGAGGCTGGAGTGGTTCATACGGTAATAACTCAGAACTGGACACATTCACTATGGATCCATATATAGATACAGATGGTAACACCTAGAAATAGTTATAGATATTTGTATTTTACAGGGTTTAGCACATATATACATATTTCTTTGCTTTGTCAGCTAAGAGGGCCTAGAAGCAATGTCCCTGTTTCAAAGAGTATACCGAATGCCCAGATACTGGTTTCTCACATCAGTCTCCAATGAAGCAGCTGGGACTCCTTGGAAAAATGGCTGACTGTAGGGCTGGGGAAGGAAACAGACAAGGTAAGCCTGGAGCATCTTATAGGGCCCAAAAGTAAGGAACTACTCAAAAACAAAATAAGACAAAACTGATGGCGGTGTGTCAAAGAAGTACAGGAACCGAACGAAAGCGCTCCTAGTGGCCAAAGTGGAAGAATTTGAGTAATAAAATATATTATGTAGTACTGGTTATAACTCAAGATGTGCAAATAGATATCTGTGAGTCTATGCTTGTGTAACTAAATAACTGGGTAAATTAATGGACATGGGAAAAGAAGAAATCCCCTGTGTAGAAACATTTCAAATAATTTGTGTAGTTACTTCACCCTCGAGGAGAAGCACAGCCCACAGGCTTCAAGTGTGGTCCTTGCAGCAACTGCCTTCCAGACAGAACCATGTGACAGTGGGGACCGATGGGGAGCACAACTGTACAGGGGAGAAAACTGACAAGTGCTGCTTCGGCCAGGTGATGAAACTCAACGTCAACAAGTCAAAAGTATGTGTGATAGTGTTTACTTTTGACATGATGAGATGACAGTTACACTTAACCTTTGTGACCTTCCTCCCCCAAATCCCAAACCCCAGTCTTATCATAAGAAAATATCAGACAGATTCCAACAGACGAGTGTCCTACAAATACCTGGCCAGTCCTTCTCAAGACTGGTAAGGTTGTCAAAAACGTAGTCAGTCTGAGAAACTGTCACAGCTAAGGAGACATGACAATGAAAGGTAATGTGACATTCTGGATGGGACCTGAGTGGGACCTTGAAATAGAACAAAGACACGAGGTAAAATTCAAAGAATCTGAATAAACTATGTACTTTACCTAAAATAATATGAAAATATTAGTTTATTAATTGTAACAAATATGCCACACTAGTGAGTATAAGGAGTAACTGGGTAAGCAGTATTGGAAATTGTGTGCCATCTTACAATTTCTCCGTAAATCTAAAAGAATTCTAAAAAAAAGTATTTAAAGGAAATTACACAAATACACACGATTGTATTGAAAACACACTAAAGCAATTGAGAATTATGGAATGTATAAAATGGTTGCTCAGCCTCTATTCCATTTTAACTGCTAGTGATAAGAATATTAACATTTGGATTAATATCTACTTTTCTAAAAATTTTCGGGGCATCTACAAGTGTGCGTGTTGCTTTTCTTTTAGAAATGGGGTCATATCAGGATATATTTTGTCATTTGCTGATTATTTGACACTATAAATGGACGTCGTTCTATCAGGTCTATAGGGTTCTACTTCACTCTTAACAGCATATTATTATATAAGATGGACATCTTCTCTAAATATATTGTCTCTAATTTTTGCCTGGTAGAACTAACGATGCAGTGTATTCCTTAAGGATACATCCTTACCTAAATCTGAGCCATCAACCTGTTACTTAAAAGAAAAGTTGAAAGAATTTTAAAATTCTCTCATTTCTTTGCACTAGGATTTTAAGCTTTTAGGTCTTGATTAGGGGCATAAATAGAAAGTTTATTATACTATTGTTTTCTGTTATATATATTACGTTTAATATTTATGTTAGGATGTTAATCCATCTGGAAAGTTATTCTTTGCAATTTATTTTTCTCCTAAATGGAGAAGTATTTCAATAACATTATTCATCGAATAGTCCATCCCTCCCGGGGGTTAGAAGTGTCATCTTTTTAATGTACTCAACTCTTATATTAGTATGGGATTGACCACTGTATTCACTTTGTTGTATTGTTTATCTATTTGTGCAGTATCAGAGTTTTAACTAAGGTAGCCTTAGAATGTATTTTGAAACATGGTAAGATGATTTCCTCCTCATTAATCCTCTTTTGATGAAATTTCTTACTTATTCACAAGTTTAATTTTTGTTGTTAAATTTTGCCTGGAAGGTTTTTAAAGTTGTTTACTTCATTTTCTAATTTTCATGGCTAACATTCTGAATGAGATCTTATTGTAAACCTTTGTATTGTTTTCAAATTGAGTATTGCTATGAAATATTTCAAGAAAGCTATTTAATATTTATAATTTAAATGACTATATTACTGAATGTTGTTTTAGTCTAGTTTTGCTGTTGTCACTCTTGCATTTTCTATTTGAAAAAGGATACTCAATTCAAATAAAGATGATGATTAACTCTGCCCAGAGTTAATCCCATGCCAAGAAGTCTGTTTAGTGAGGAAGAAGGGTGCTAACCCGACATCCACTTGATTTACCCATTTCTTCGGAGGTTGTTAGTTTGATCCATTGATTGGTTTATCTTAGTAAAATACATTACATTCGAGTAATAATGTTCATTTATGTTTATAATTATGATTTTATCTGAATGTGGCACAAAACCACTGACGAGGCCAATGGGTGACTCTTTTACATAGAAACTGCATCCTGACTTAGTGTAAGTATTTACAAAGGTTGGGCCAGAATTATGTAAGTTATTGTAAACTTGTATCAGTCTGTCCTGAGACGAATCTGACTGTTGTGGGAAAGCCTAGTTAAAGGAAACTGTTAGGGTACATTGATTAGAGTATAAGCACATTGACAAATAAGATCTCCTTTAATCTCCATAATGACCTTTTTCAGTTTGATATTGTTATTCTCTCTTCCCTGGAATTGCCTAGCAACCAAGTTAACATGGAGAGAAAATCAAACATCTCTTGGTACACATGTAACTTTAATTCATATAGATCTAGAATGTTCTTTTGCTCTTCATTTGGTTGACTCTTTAAAGCAAGGAATCTACCTGTATGTTATAAAGCCAAATTGCTTTTGTCCTTTCTCTGCCAACCATGAGAAATAAGGTTTTCAGTGCAGGAAGGGGGGCGGGTGGATGGTAGCTTAGGGACCTGAGAGAGAGAAGTGAAGGCAGGGCAAAAAGGAAACAATTGAAAATGAAAAAATAAGAAGAGGTTTATGAGAACTGGGGACTCAGGAGCTGCTCAGGAGAGAAAAAGCCTTGGCTGAACATGACAGGCTGGTCTCAATAAGCAAGTATAGATGGGTGAAAATATATGTGTTGGTGATTTGATAATGGTGGGTAACATTAATTCATAAAAACTGTAAGTTAAGTTGTAGTGTAACATGGATCAAACTTACTGCTAAATGATGCTGAAAGTCAGACACAGCCACAATTTGAGAAACTCTGTTGCTGCCCATGTTAATCAGGTAACATATAGAATTTCACATGCTTCCCCTCCAAATGATACTGCAGTATTGCAAACAGAAACGTTGCCTTGTATGTGCCAACATTAATCCTCTGACATCTATTGCCCTAAAACATTTTTGTTGATTTTGTTGATTTAATAAGAGATTTCTTGGTGTCATTATTTATGTTACAACACAATGTGCTATTAATCTGAAGACAGATGCTACTGATATTAGTTGATACGTATTCAAATTATCTGGGAATATGCACATTGAATAAACACAGCTCTAATCATTTTCTATGAGTTGCGTCACTGTTCTTAGGGCATTTGGGTTGTGACAGGGAGGCCAGGATGGGTGTCAAGATTTGCCCCAGATCTTTATCCAGAAAGACACTCTCCTGAGAACTGAGAATAAAAGTGCAAGAGAGAGAGACTAATAATGAAAAACACATCGCTTCTCAGCCTTTTGGCTAAGGCAAAGTGTAGTGTCTGTTCTTATCAGTTTAATGATGAAAACACTTGACTACACACCACAAGTGGGTCCCAGAAAAGCAATGCCTTGATGGAAACTGACATATAGTTTCCAAGTCATCGGACAAGCATTCATCAAATACCATTGGCTGCAAAACACTGCCTTAGATGCTCTGAAACCACGCTATTCCACCCAGTTAGGAAATTATACATTAATTGCCATCTTGTGTTTGTGTTTATCTGTGTGTTTATCTCTATGTGTCTCTCCAGGTGAAACTTGACTTACAGACAGTGCTGTCACATGAGTGCTCTTTTTTTAGCAGGTGGGAACATATATCAAGATTAGTGGTTAAGGGTAGGGAAGTAACATATAAGCAAGATTTGAAATTTTCAGGTACGGTTTTGTTAAAGGTAGTCAAGAGGAGTCAGACATGGAAAGACTGATCCCCAGAAGAGAAACTTCTGTGGGAACTGTTCAGATGCTGAAGAGAGAGATTCAGTCCTATGTTCTGAGAGACTGTCAGGTCCAGCAGACAGAAGACAGTAACAGCTCTGACATCAACCTATTCAGACAAATCAGCATTCAGGTGTCTGACCTGGAAGGTGAGTCACAGGCCGTCAGCCTCAGGATTAGTGTCAGCAATTGTGGGACCTTAGCTATGAAAATGGGCTCAGGGCAGAACTCTTTTCCACAGGGTGGATGCTGGCCAGAGCTGGTCAGATTATTAAGCAGGAGATTTAGGCAGAAGAACCAGACAATACTCAGAACCAGGACGAAACACTGGACCACACTAGTGACATGATGTTGAGTCTCTAAAACATAGCTTTTTTTCTGATCAAGGCCAGAACTAGCCTTAGGGATTTATGTTGTCCAAGCATGCAGGATGAGATTCAGCTGAGGAAAGGAGAGGGATAGTCAGATCCAGGGAGGGAAAAGTTTAAATGGAAGGTCACTTGTCATTTATTTGTTTGTTTTACATATTAACATGCAATGGGTGGTGAATGTCCTTTAGAGATGTGTAATTCAATTATGCATTTAATTTTTTTTAGAATGCATTTTATCAGGTTTGGCAACAAATTTCTTCTGTCTTTATGAAATAAATTGGAGAGATTTCTATCTTTTTCTGTGTCTGGGATAGCTTAGCAATGTTGGAATAATTTTAAAAGATGGTCTTTTTATTTTAATGGCAGATTACCTTTTAAAATATTTTGTGTTTATTGCATTTACTTCTCAATTCTCAGTAATTTGAGGTACTTTAAAGAACCCACTATCTTACAGAGGAGGCAAAGATTGGAATGTTGGAAATTGGAAAAACAACATAGAAGACTCGAGAGAAGAGTGAGGGAGTCAAGGCCAGAACAGTCTCTTGAGGGCTGGTCTATAAATACTTCTGGGCCTTCCAAAGAGACATTGCTTCAAGGGCCATATTTCTGTCTTTTATTTTGATTTTGACCTAAGCTCTCTTTATCTAAATTACATGATAAATATAATTTATTTATATTTATGTAAATAATACGATGTTTTCTGAGTAACTAAATCTTTTTAATCCTAGAAAAGCAAGGCTTTGGTAACCACAGTGACCTTGGCAGTAGTGCAGTTAAGACCCACTAAAAGAAGGTGCGAGGTTCCTCAGGTTTTAAATGGTTCGTGAGTCACGTCTCCTCCTTATAATGGGATGACTCTGGCCAACTACATGTGCGTAAAAACAGGAAATGACGGTAAGCTGCTTTTACTAACTTCTAACAATGGTTTCTTTCTGTTTCTTA
>VMDR010011855.1:0-27657 GCA_007922815.1 Macrotus californicus
CAGTAGTATCTGAGATACTTCACAAGAGGAAGGCAAAGTGGGCCACCGCGTGGCAGTTGGAACTGAGGCTCAGAAAGATCAGTGTTATTCGTCCAGGGTCACAAAGTCTATTCACACAGCCAGGGCTAGGACCCAGGTGTCCTACCTAACTCCCCATTATGGGCATGCCCAACACTTCTAGCCAAATGGCCATGGGTTTTGGTTCCTGGGTTGCAAGAGGTACATGGAAAGCAGCCGGTTGTGTGATTCATTCAAGGATGCTTGGCATTTTTCTTGACAAAACTCCTGGTTGTTGGTTAGGAAGAAACCCTGTTTTTTTTTCCCTGAGCGCATCTGGTTGGTTGCAATGTACATGTGTCTGTTTCTAGGTTTTGGGCTGGTTCTTCAACCTTCTTCAAGGGCAGTTGGAATGGGAGATTGTTAGAAATGATCTCTATACCCTTGAAATCTGAAAACAAAGGACTCTAAATAATTAGAATATATCCCGCTCCTTCTCCCCCAACACTTCAAAGACTTGCCCATGGCATTCTTGTGTTGCACAGTGTAATTACTTCTAGAATGACTTTTCCTGAATCCTGACCCCTTTCTTTTCCTCAGTTACCCCATTTCTCCAACAGAGCTCCTTCTTCTGACCCTATCGTATTTATTTCTGAGGTTGATTCTGGCAAGGGACACTTTCCAAATGCTACTATGTACTTTTTAGCCAAATATGAAACTCTAAGATCCCCAAGGAAACCTGAACACCTGTGGACTATGTTTTTTTCTTCTTGTTTTACCTAATTGCAATTTGCCTGCTTCAGTAGAGCTTAAATTTTAACAACAGATAAAAAAGAATATGACATTTCCATAGTGAGCATTAACTCTCCTGAGGTTACTTTCAAATCTGTGAAGGGTTTCCACCTCCTCAGGGCACATGTTCTCCAAAAGAGACAGAACTGAAATACTAACAAGATACTTAAGGTGTAGCAGCCTCAAATAACCTGGGCTCCGCCTTAGCACTTGAGACAGTCGGGGTCTCCCCAGCACCCTGACACAGGCACCGGGAGCAGGATCAAGAGCCAAGGGTGAAGGGCCCAAACAGGAGCATGAACTACCCTTGCAAAGCCCCTCAGAGGAAGTGCATCTTAATCATCCAAGTATGTTGCTGGGCCAGGCCTGGGGCGCCTGCTGTATAGGCAAGGGCATACCATTTCGCAAATGCCTGTTATCACAATTTGTCACAAATATTGAAAGCTTGTCCCTCCCTACAAACATTTCTGATGCCTAAAGGTTAATCTTTTGACTTCTTTGGGGCACTTCTGACACGTTGTGTAGGGTAACACTGTGATTGGGGGCTGTCCTGTGCATTATAGGATGTTTAGCAGCCTCCCTGGGCTCTGCACATGGATAGCAGCTCTTGCTGCCTCTGAGCCGTGCCACCTGAAAATGCCTTCAGTCACTGCCAGATGTCGCCCAGGGTGGGGTCAAGGGCGCAATCATCCTGTTTGAGAGCCACTGGGCTAGTTGATGCGGTGTGAACACTGGAGGTATTAGTTGGATTATGGGCGACCTCTGCAAAAACATCATCCTTGAAGAGGCCTGTGGGGTTGCCGTGGCGGCAGCCAAGTTACAATTCTTTCTGCTGCCCCTGCATGAGGCTAAAGGACGTTCACATTTTCACAAATGAGATGTCATCTAATTCATTGCGCATTTATTTCATTTTAGATCCCTTGCCTGGCTTTCGGTTAGCCCTGGCAGCCATAGATCGCTAATTGCATAGTATCAGGTATCATCTGCTCCCCCCAGGTACTAAACAACAACCACAGATCTGTTTTTTACTTTGAAATTCTACTTCACAAGCTCCTATTTAAATGTTTCAGGCTCCAGCACATTTGAATTTGAGTTGGGTAGCCCTGGGGGTGCTGAGAAATGGTGGGGGTAGTGAGGGAGAATATCCATGAAGAGTAACAACTCCGGGGGTGGGGCTCTTTCCTCTAAACTGTCTCACTGGGGTCCTGAGACTTGGCCTGCCTCTCTCAGTATCCTGCAGTCCAATTTAATTGAGCGACGACCTTGTCATGGCACACTGCTCCTTCGACAGGAGGGTTAACTCATTCTGTCCATCCTGACATTTGCTTTCTTAAGGCCCTCACAATATTCAGCTTAAGTTAATTAAATGCAGGTCACATCACAGCCCCCCTTTTCAAGCCTGTCTGAGGGCACAGTGGGTTCTTTCTCATGGTTAGCTCCTGAACACGTGATTCTTAGCAGCTAGTTGGGTTTTTGTCTCGTTTTGTTAGTGTGTATGACACTTCCTCCCCCTAAAAACGCCAGGACTCAGGACGGTGAGACTCCAGTCTGAACGGCTGAAAGCATTGTGGGTTTCCTGACGGTGGATACACAGTGAGAGAGGAATTGGAGACCCTGGTTCTGTTAAGGGTCTTGGAGCAGCCTCCTTGTCATGGTCACTACTTTCTAGTTGTCATCCAGCAAAGTTTGATCCTGGGAGACAAACCCCTGGTGTCACATTGCGTGTGTCCATTTGCCTCGAGTTGGGATGAGCTTGTCAAAAATAAGGCAAATCTTTAAAATGACCTAATAAGAGGGAAGTTCCAGGAAGGACTAAAGATAACTCTTATCTGTAGCGTCCACTTTAAACAATAGATTTCTCGGGGGGGGGGGGGAACTGGGAGTGATTATAATGGATTTGGATTTCGTTTAACCCAATGCTGATTTTGCACATTACAGAGATTTGTCATCTTTAAGTCATGTGCCAGATGAATGCTCTGAAATAGATGCAACTTTGTGTGAATTCTCTATCATACAGCAGAATCTGATTGCTCTATTAATAGCCAAAGTCCTTGGCCTTGGGAAGGCAGAGGGGCAGCATTTTCAAATTTCAAAATTCATCCTCTCTGCATAATTAGTTGTGAATCTCTAAGCGTTTGAGTTGAGAAATGAGCCAGAAACTGGAGCAGTTATCCCTCAGCATCCCTTTTAATATTGTTCTGCAGTCATCATTTCCTTGTGTTTTTCTAATTACTGCAAAACCAATTGTTTTTAAATCAATTGCCCTGGCTCTTTGTAATTTGTTGGATGTAATCACCTTTGAAAGAAGAGAACATACTTCTTTGTTCAGGAAATTGGGGCTTGATTAGATGAGCATCATTGGGGGCTGGTTTCAAAGCTCTGTTTGGCCTGATTGGTGCGTTTTGGGGGCGAGCGGCTTAGTGGGGAGAGGCTGGGGTTGCAGTGAGCTCTGTAGCGCAGTGGTCTATAGACCCCAGTGGGCTTTAATTTGAGGTAAATTCATGAAACTAGAAAGAATTAGGAATTCTTGCTCCTCACTCTGAGCTAAGAGCATGGCCTTAGACAGTGGAACACAACTGTTCAGGTGCTAGATTATCTCCTCTCTCAGATGGTGCTTGAAGTCTGTATGTCTGAGGAGACCAACCAGGGAGCCGGGCCATGTCCCTAACCTGCCCCCAACCCCAGTCTACTCCACTGGCCTGGGCACAGAGTAAGAGATGAACAAACCAAAATAAACTAACGTAGGTATCGACTCTCTTCCTTGCTTTCATTCTTCCTGCCAGTCCTGTTCATCAACTAACCAGTTCAACTTGGAGATTTTCAAAGACCAAATATCAGAAGAGCACAGGTTCTGAACCTTTTGGTTTTTTCAGACGTCAAGGGTGTAATACGTTTTCATCAATAAGAGTGACTGTGATAATGATTACCGAATTTGGACAGAGATTATGAAAATAAAGCTAGGGAGTGTGGGGCCATTTATGGGTAATCAAACAAGATTCTGATGTGCCTTCAACAGCTCCTATGAAAAATAATCGTCAAAGAGTAAGCCAAAATTCTGCTTTCTTGAGAAAAATTGGAAAAAAGGATTTCATGCTTCCTCTAGCACAGCCCTCAGAAAAGGTAAAATGTCCTATCCAATTTCTCTCCGTAGGTAGTTGCTCTGGGCCTTTCTGTCCTATGGACAAGGAAAGGCCTGAAAGGATGATGGATGTGCGCACAAGGAGCAATCTAAGGCCTAAGCCAGTGCTGTGAATTAGTGTTGCATTTTTATTCAATACTTATGCTATTGTAATACTTTTATTAAACACCTCTGATGTGCCAGACCCTGCGCCAAGTGCAGAATATGAATGAGAAGCAATCTTGGCACTAACGAGAGAGCAGAACATGAAAAGAAATATGTACAATATCAAGCGCCAAGTGACAGAATTAAATACAGTGTATTACAGGGGAAGACACAAGGAAGAGTAATTAGATGCAGCTGATGTAGGAGCATCTGGGAAGACTTCCTGGAGGAGGTAAAATGAACTGAATCCTAAAAACTAAGTAGAAGTTACATATAGGTTACAGAAGAAGGGTGTTGCTCTGAAAGTCATGCCAGGAAGGGGGAGCACAAAAGCAAAGGCACAGAAGCCCCTAACAGCATTATGTGTTCAGAACAGAGAGCATTCTGATGATGTAAAAAGTCAAGACAGGAAATGAAAAAAGATGAAGTCAGCTTGTGAATTTCACAAGAGGAGGATTTTGGATTTTGTGTGTGGGTAATGGAGAGTCCCTAAAGAGGTGTTTTGTTTTTTTTTTATTGTTGTTCAAGTACAGTGGTCTCCATTTTTCTACCACCCTCAGTCCTGTCTCTTTGGCTTTGTCCATGTGTCCTTTATCCTTGTTCCTTGATGATTCTTTCCCTTCTTTACCCCCATTACGCCTCTCCCCCTTCCCCTCTGGTTACTGTCAATTTGCTCTTTATTTCGAAGTCTCTGGTTCTATTTTGCTTGCTTCTTTGTTTTGTTGATTAGGTTTCATTTATAGGTGAGATCATGTGGTGTTTAGCAAAGGAACTAATGGGATTTTGCACCTCAGTGGCAGCACGGACAGGACTGGCAGTGGGCTGACTGGAGCAAGGGGAGAAAGGACGACATGGGGCCAGATGAAGGCACCACGGTAGAAGAACCAGAGAGGGGGCAGATTTCAGCGGGACCCTGGCATACCCAGGTGGGAAGAAAGAGTCAAGGAACACCCCTAGCTTCATAGCTTGTACAGTTGTTCCTCAGTATCTGCAGGGGATTGGTTCCAGGACCCCCCACAGATAACAAAATCCATAGATGCTTAAGTCCCATATGTAACGTGGCAGAGAACAATGCAAACAGTCAGCCTTCTGGGTCCATGGATTCCCAATCAAAAATAATATCTTTGATTTGGAGTCGGTTGAATCTTCAGATGCAAAACCTATGGATAAAGAGGGCCGGAGGGCTGACTGTATTCCTAAGAGAATGATGAGACCACCAGTTAAAATAGAGAAACTGAGAGGCAAAGAGAGGAAAAGAGAGGTTTCATTTTGGATTTTTGCCCGAGGGGTACCTGGCAGGGTCAGTGATGGTGATGGGCAGCCTGGTAGATGAGGCCTGGTGGGGAAGAAGTCTTGGCTAAAGAGTATGTTTGTATCAACCAGGCCCAGCAGGGTCAGCTGGGGTGAGACTCCTATCCCTCCCTCCCTCCAGAAATTGCAGCTTCACTGCCAGAGCTCCCCTGGGTCTGCCCCCACCCTGCACTCTGCCTCTAGTTCACTCTCTCTCTCCCCCCTCTCCACCTCTGTCCCTTGCCCATGCTTTCTCTGAGGTCCTCTCTGCAGGAAAGGGGCAGGAATATTTGTTATGGTCAGCTTGGCAAATTACTGTGGGTAGCTCTGTGGAGACAAAGCCACAAAACTACTGCTGTCTGCAATGTAATCCGCTGGGCCACCTACCCAGCTCCTAAATTCTGCTTCTGTTGCTGACTCTGAGCTAACAGCCTGGACTTTCGGTACATATTTCAAAGTGAAGCTAAAGCAACCAACCTTGAAATAAAAGATGTATATTTACTTTAGTGTTTTATGAGCCCAGAGGCAAGGTTTTGGAAAGCAGATTTCTTTTGCCACAGTGGGTGTGATTCAAAGAAGTGAGTAGGCATGAGAACTCAGGAAATGAGGGGTCACAGGGCACTCTTTTAAAGGCAGCCCCTCCGCCCCAGGCATGCTGTGAGGCAAGGTGAGTGACTCATGACTGAGCAGCCAATGGGCAGGAGCAGTGGGGAGGGAACAGAGTGATACCCGAATGTGCATTTCCTGGAAGCCCTGGAGGACAGCTTGCCATTGTCAGGTGCCCTCCTCCAACTGAAGGAAATTTCAGGGAACCAGGGAGAGAGTACGTGTCTGAGGAAGAGCAACTATCCTGAAGAATATCCAGGAAGGCTTTGAGATCTACTGGCAAATTCCATCCCGCAGGTTGGGACCTCTATTATGAAACACTGTTACTTAAAGCAGGACCGGGATGGGAGGTAACCTCATGTTCACAGGCACGTGTGGTAAAAACAAGGCAAAACCGTGACTTGAAGGGAAGAATATCTCATTGCACACCCAAGGCACTCATTCCTTTTAGTGGTTTTACTCCTAAGTGTTTCTATTTTCTTTGCAGGTCAACTTTGCCAAGATCTGAAAAGTTAATGGTGCTGCATCCACCTTAAATGCTTCTTCCTAGGATCTGCTGGAAGCCCGCAGGTACCCACAACAGTGCCAGCTGTCTGCGTGCACTTTTTCTTTTCTGGCAGCGGTGTCATCAACCAGGGCTGATCAGCACTCAGCTGGGTCAGGTGCTTTGTGTGCAGATGGCAGGGCTCTGACAGTAAGTCGACTCTGAAGGGCACCTTCCAGGGTTACTCTGCCTAGACCTCAGTGTCTTCTCCCAAGGAGCACCCGCTGCCCAGACTCTAACGCAATAGAAAGAAAGAAGCCCACTCCTTTCAAATAGGGATTTACTCAACTAGGATGAACAAGGTGAGCAGGGAGAGGAAACAACTGAGGCTGAGGCTCACTTGGTTTTGCAGAAGACAGAGGGAAAAAAGGATAAAGGAGCAAGTTGAGCAAGTTCACTGTTGCCCGGGATCTACCCATTGATATGATCCCCATTGCCCTGCACAGCCCGCCTGAACCAAGCAAAGCAGTGGTAAAGACGTGGACCCTGAAGTGGGTTCTCTCGTGGGCTGGTGCCCCTGTTCAGACTCAGACGGCTGTCTTAATCTCGTTTCCTTCCTCAAGATGTGTTCAGATTGCCTTCAGACCATCCTTCTTTCTCTCTATCACCTCTTTCTACCCCCTCCCCACTGGACCCTCACTGCCAGAGGGAGAAACAGATCCACCACATATGAAAATTGTTACTCTTTTAGTGACAGCCACATCCAGAATCATGAATTCCTCTCTTCCGTCTTTCTTCACTTAGTTTCTAAGACTCCACCCGCCCTGTTCTCTTCCTCCCTCGCTGCTTGTTCCTGCTCCGTCTCCTTTGCTGGCTATTCATTTTCTCTTTGACCTCTGCCTTTGGGAGGATGATATGTCCTCTTAATCAATACTCTCTCCCCTCCTCATCCCATCTGGACCCAGGACCTTAAATGTCATCTACATTGCTGACACTCAAATTTACATTTCCAGACAGGACCTGATCGGCCGAACTCCAGATCACCCACCATTCACTTGACGCCTCCACTTGCCTAACAAGCACCTCACACTCAGCGTGTCCAAAACTAACTGTCAATCTGCCTCCCCAAGCCCCATGCTCAGCCTCCTTTTCTTCAGTCAGCAGAATGCCACCCCTTCAAGGACCCGAACTGTGGAGCCACCATGGACTCTGCTTTTTCTTTCACCCCTACAATCTATCAGTAAATGATGATGTATTTTTAATTAGGTCTGGAATCAGACCATTCTCACTCCTTGTGTTGTGTAAGCCACGTGTGGCTACTAATATATAAATTCAAGTTAATAAAAAAGTTAAAAATAAAACAGAGCAAAAAGGCATGGCTCTTAGGAAAATTACAGCCAAAATTAAATAAAAAAATTCAGTTGCTTACTCTCACTAGGCACATTTCAAGTGCTTCCGGGCCACATGGTGAGTGGCTGAGGCCCGGGGCAGTGCAGACGCTGAACACTGCCATCACGAAGGAGGGTTCTCCTGGCCACTGCTGCTCACTCCCTTCACTGCGACCATCTGGTCCCAGCCCTGAACATCTCTTGCCGGATGCTATAATAGCCTCTTAGCTGATCTTACTTCTCTAGGCTTTAAAAAAGGGGTGTCTGGAGTGCTCCTTTTAAAACATTGCTCTCAAAGTTGTCTAAAGGCTCCCATAGATGTCTCTCAGAGAAGAAGCAAAGTCCTCGGAATGGCGAGGAAGGCCTTACCAGCTCTGGCCCCTTTTATCTATATGACCTCATCTCCCAGACTTCCAGCTTGCTCCCGACCACAGCTGCACTGGCTGCCTGCTGCTCCTCCTCAAGGCGTCTGCTCCGGCTGCTCCCTCTGCCGAGAATGTGCTCCCCAGACAGCCTCCTGGCTTACCCACCGCCCCCCTCCTTCATCTCTCTTCTCAAACATCATCTTCCCAGTGAGGCCTGTTCAGGCTGCTCCATTTAAGTTTTCACGTCTCCCTTCCCATCTTCATTCGCAGCAGTCCTGCTCTCCCATCCTGCACCCTGCTTTATTCTTCTTGTCCACAGCACTGATCTCCTTTCAATAAACTAGATACACTTTCTGGTTTATTGTTTGTGTTTTTTTACTGTCTGGCAGGGATTTTTGTCCATTTACTCACTGCTGGAAAGCTTGCCTAGAGGAGGCTTTCAGTGATTATTTGTTCAGTAAATGAATGGGGTTTTAGAGCTGGAAGAAGCCCTGGACATCACTCTTGGATGAAGCAGTGGAGGGTCGGTGAGGTGAGGTTATTCACTGTGGACAGGTTTGAGGGAGGAGCTGGGACCAGGAGCTGGTGAGGCCCTAGGCATCTTCACTGGGCAGGCCCTATGACGATGAACTCCCCTTCCCCTTTATCTGTCACAGCCAGGGGGGCACTGACAAACCACAGAGCACTAACGGGGACAATAACCCAACTAAAATGCCAGACGTGTTGGCCACTTTCTTGTGGGTAAGCCTCGGCGGCATTCAACCACTGGTCCTGTTGCTTGAGGACTGGCAGGGAACAAGGAGCAGAAGGGAGTCCCTGGTCAGTGGCTATTCATACTTGCCACTCTTGTCCCCATGTGTCACAAATGCTAGGGCTCTTGGAAAACTGGAAACACAAAAGGCTGCTAGATTGCACTGTCCCCTAAAGCAACATATTAGTCTTGTGTGTGTGTGTTTTTTCATGGTTTCATCATTTAATTGCTAAATTAGTACTTGAGAGAAAAAGCTGATTAGTACAAAAAGAATAATTCTTCATTGCATCATTAAAATATTTCTGACAATTCAGAAAAGATTAGGAGAAAAGCAGACCCCAGATCACATGTTGTGTTAGGGGTACATCTGTCCTCTTGCATCTGTAAGGAAATGCCATCTGAATACACATATTTTTAAATGCCTCGGGATGATGATTTTTCTACTGCCAATTCCAATTTAAATAGAAATAGTGTGAGGGAGTTTCGGCCTCATAAACAGACCTGTTCATAATGGCAGGACTAACAGGTCCAGAGCTACACAGCATGATGTGAGCAAAGAGCCTAGAAATTCTATCCAGGGCTCGCTGGATGATTTAACTTGCCAAAGGATGTAATTAAGAACAAACTTATCTTTATAGTCATTCCTTCATTACTGAGAGAGCTCGGTCGGAGCCTTTTTGGGAGATGCCAGATTTGGAAACATCCTTACAGACTGCACTGCAATGTCATGAAGATTACACCAGGAAACAAATTGATGTGCACAGACCATCTTCTGTACGTGCCAGAAAATTAGATCTCGGGAGCGACAGGGAGCTAAGACGTAAAATCAAGGGAGGAGGTGGAGGCAGAGCTCAGTGAGAGGCGTTCTCAGCGGCTTCCCAGACAGAGAAGCCCGGATGTCCCGTGTGTTTGCTGTGCGTTACCTGGGGTGGCGCTCTTCATTGCTTTCACTAACTTGCCCCTTCCAGCTCCAAAACCATTATTTCCATAGTCCGGTCACTGTCACTATCACTGCCACCACCAGCAGAGTACGAACACATTCTGGGTACCTTGTCCTAAATGAGTAATATGAGACTGTTAAGGTTATTCATGCAAATGCAACTAGGGCAGAAAATGCTGTGAGGACGTGAAACAGTTCCTATTTGGCTGTTGCTGTGTGCACAGAATGCCATTCCCACTGCCCCACCCCCAAGTGCAACTCTGTTCGCCTGTCTGTCTGCAGAGCTGGCGCAGTCTACTCATTACCACAGCTGCAGAAACAGGCCTGCGCTAATGAAGCCATTGACCACACAGCCATTGTGCCAGGCGTAGGAAAGTCCCCACATTACCTGCTCTGCATTTTGTACACTTCTTTTTGGGGTCTTATTTTTCTCAAGTGCCTGGCCTGTTAGAGTTGCTGTTCCAAGCATAATGGCTTATTTATTTAACTGACCTCATCATTGGCTTTCAAGTATCTTAGTGTATGAAGAAAATCAACCTTGGGAACAAAAGAATAAATGTTTGCCTAATTTATCATTTTTCCTCCAGCCTCTGAAAGGGTATAAGCCTTTAGTAAAGTACACAGTTGCTAACCAATGACACAGTCCTTGAACCTACTGACAGAGAGCAGGTCCAGGGACTCAGTCTCCCCTTTTGCTCACATGCACACAGCCGGACCCACCAGGATGGTACTGGGGCTGTGATCACGACATCTTCAGGAGGCAGTGGATACTCTATAAACAGTTTTCCCAAGCAGGAGAGTGGATCTAGGACTGCTCTCCCAAGTGTAGAATCAGGGTGTTTGCAGACTGCCTGGTCAGAGCCTATCATTCCCCATGCACCCCAGAGAGTTCAATCACAGATGCATGGGATGGGTCTCTACAGTCTCTTAGGGAGAGTGTCATTTGGTTGGAAGTGATAAAAAACACATTTTAGGATGTGAGCTCTTTTAGCTGTGGTTATAAATTCAAGCACTTATTTATTCATTTCCTTTATTCTTTCATTCATTGACTCACTCATCCACCCATTTAACAGATGCGTATTGAGTATCTGCTCTGTGCCAAGCTGTGTGCTAGGTTCTGGGGGTAGAGAGCTCAATACAGCAGATACTGGTAGTCTAGCAAGGAAGTGTCCATTAACGATGACAAGTCTACGGGCTATGGTTCCAAGGAAGCCCCATGTCTAAAGTTCCTGTGGGACTCCAGTAACATCCTGGATATGAGGAGACGCATTTTTTTCATCCCTCTATTCAACAAACACAAGTAGAACCAAATACTGTGCTGGGTACTGGAAATACAAAGCTACCTGCTGCTGTAAACTCTGGCAGTCAACGGGGCAGACTTCTAAGTTCCAAGTCATGGTGGTGACTCTTACAATACATGGCAGGATTTCCAAAGGGCCAAGCTGGTGAAAGATGGTGAGGAAGGGGATCCCAGAGAAGTTGTGTTCAGGGGATGTGGATGTTGGGTGAAGAGTGCCCTGCCATCTCATGTCTAGGGGACATCACTGAGCAATTCTTTCTCTTTCTTGGAACTGCCAGAACCTCTTTGCCACTGTTAGCACCTGTTGATCCTAACAGTTTCCGCATCCAACTCTGGATCTCGTTTAGGGTTTTCTCCCCAATTTGGGGATGGGAGAGCCAAGGCAACAGAGCAGTAAGGGTCATGGAAGGGCTGCAAAACTCTGGTACTTGGTCCTATGTCCTTTCTCCCACCCTCTCACTGCTGGATACCACCAAAGACACTGAAGTGGGCCAGCCCCAGGATAAGTTGAGAAATAGTGAACAGGCTGGATACGGCCTGCATAATTAGCTGAAACTGGCAGATGGGAAGGGGTAGAGAAAGGAATACCAAATACCCAGAGGGATGATCAAGAAGTCCCTGAGCCATGAGCTCCTCCCCAGGCCCAGTCACACAGGAAAGGCCTGTGTGTGCCTTCTCAGGGTGGCTGAGGAACCCATAGCACAAATGACAGAGATTAAATAAATTCAGTCTCACTGTCCCTGGCAAGTCATTAGACCACTCCAGGCCTCAGTTTATTCATCTCTAAAAGGAGTCTAATTATACCTGCTTTACCTGTCTCATGGGAACAAGGTAAAGGTTAAAGTCACTGAGGAGATAATGAAAAAATATCCAATCATTCTAAATGGTACCCTTATGGGTCAGGAGAGTAAATGCCTCTTCCACAATGTCTAATCAGGGCAAGATATCCATATCTGAAGAATCCGGGTACAGATCCGTGAAAGCATTTTGAATTCTGCCCAAGAACCCATGGTGTAACTTAATAATTTAGGACTAAGAGTGAGCCTTGGGCCTAGCTTTTTAGTTACTAAACCAACAACAAATTTGACTTAAAATTAAATCTATCACAAAAGTGTTTCAGGAGTTCACTTTTCACAGTCAGAACCAACAGACGGAGGCTGCCCTCCTATTGGCCTTCGCCTCACCTGGGCATCCGCAGGGGGATCTTCAGCCCTCCAGTCTGGAAGCAGCTCCCTGGCCATGGAGTTTTCAGCATATTCGAATGATGAGCAAGGCTGAGGCCTTGCCACTGCTTCATTGTGCTTTTGGGAATTGATTTTTCCTAAATGAGGAAATGTAAATGAAATTACAGTCAACTTTCTTCAGCTCTATATAAATTCAGGGAAGGGAGTAGGGAAGATATTCAGAAATAATAAAAAGATACAAATATGGTGAAAGCTGCATTTCCCAACGTTCTGCACCTGGCAAGTCTGTTAACAGACAGGTCTGCATAATTCTGCACATCTATGGAGGATGTCCATCCACCTTGGAGACCAAAAGGCAAACTGCCCTTGGACCAACTTTCCCCAAAACGCTGATAAACTTTTCACGTTAAAAAAAGGTTCAGTGGGCAAACTGGGAAACACCGACGATTTCTCAAATAGTGTTATTCAACAAATAACTAACAGATTTCCTGATTGGAGCGCTTCTCAGAGCCTTCATTGTGCTAATGGGGACAGTCATAACTTCTAAAGGGTGATTTAAATTTGCAGACTTTCCCCAACATGTTTGAGCAGGGAACCCTGATTTCCCTAGAACACTTGTGAAGATCATTTTAAATGATAATGTTAGGAAACTTCGCTCAGAGGCCCTTAAAAGTCCTGCGGGGCCATTCTTCTCAAGCTTTGGTTTGCATGTGTGGTCAGCTGAGCTTTTGTTAAATTGCAGATTCTGATTCAGTAGGTTTGGGGTGGGGTCTGAGATTCTGCATTTCTGACAAGTTTCCAGATAATGCTGATGATGTTGACCCAAGGACCACATTTTCAGGAGCAAGGATGTAATTAACAGAGAACCATTAAAGAAAGTCCCTTCATTACCCATAATAGTAGATTAACCTGCAGAGTGTATTCCTCCTCATGCCAGAAAGGAGATGCTTTTATTATCCTCCAGCCTCGGTGGTTATTAACAGGACATGCTGAGATAGCCTGTCTACATCGTTTTGCTTGTGAGCAGAAGCAAAGTGCATAGTTGTATTTTCATCAACGCTGTGAGATTTGTACAGTTACTTCCATTGTTGATATGGGGATAAGAGAAAAACCCATTTAAATGCATACATTAAGTAGGAAGTGACTGCTCTAAACCACTTGCCTTTTGTTCCAGCTGGTCCTCCACTCCTTATTTTTTTTTAAATGAGTAACCAATGGCCCAGAAAAGAGTGAAGCCTTGGGAATCTGGCCGTGCCTCTGAACCACGGTGACAACATCACCGGGTGGACAGGAAGTGTCGGATGGGCGATACAAAAGCATCCGGCACTGTGTTGACCTCGCGCTTTGCCATATACTACTTTTTTACAACTCTTCATGGCAATTTAATTAAGACACAAACTGGTGCTATGAATATTGCAGCAAGATCAGAACAATCTCCTTCCTATCCCCTTCTTATAAAGTAATTCAAGGCTTGCGGTTTCTATTCAATTTGTTATAATGACAGTGTTTAATCATGGCGTCTACTCGGCAGCCCGCCGCTGAATTGAGGTCACACATGTGACTATTCAGGCATGAAGCACATAATCTATAACTAAGATTTCGCCCCTGAATCTCTGGAGGCTGTGTCATTCATTAACAATGCATTTGTTTCAAAAATAGTATGCATTCCAGCATTTCAATACATAGCCTTGGCTTGAAATGAGCAGAAGTTTGTGACGGAACATTCATGGCAGTTGGTGTTACAGTATGAAGGAAGAACTCAGCCAATAACATTTATTCAAAGATGTTTAATTAAAAGTCTTCTTTTCTAATTTTTCAAAAGCCTATACTATAATTTCTACTTGTGGCTCGTTTCTCATCATCAAATAATAAATGAAAGTCTTTAGAGTTCTATTTCATATGCTTATGTATGTCATAAATGTAACATAAGACATACAAGTTAAAATTATGTAGTGTCACCTTGAGTGGCAATAAATATTTTTAATCTTGAGGGAACAATAAAAAACTTTGACCCTTAGCCTGGTCCTATCTTTAATCACGAAAGCTTGTTTCAGATGACGGTAACCAGAAATGGTGCTTCTTGGTGGGAAGGCTCACTCCATTCTGTTGCAGTTAATGCACAATCTACTGCTGATGTATTCACCTAAGTTTTTTTAACCATTCAACATATAAATATATTTGAACAGGACAGGATTATGTCAGAAGACACACGTGTCTGGTTAGGGGACAAACAACATTTCAGTTAACTTTACATTGCTCTATATTCAGAATTGGTCTGCATTCAGAATTAAGTTTTAAATAAAAAAGCCCATGTGCATGTTGTGTGGTTTTTCTTCTTACTCAATTTATATATCCATATACCTGTGCCTACACGCTTATTTCCTTTATACGTGTGTACACTCCTTAACATAATGTGAAGAGCAGATAATGTTTCACTTTTTGGCTGAGGACATGCAGGGATTTTCATGCATCACATTTCCATTAGGCAGAGGTCACTCACTGGTTTCCTGGTGGAAACATTTCCTGCGGCCTGTTTTCCTTTTTGTCAGCAAGTGCATTATTTGGGTAGGAAAGCAATCTAATTTGGAAGGTAATAGGCATTTTACCTGCAGAGGCTGGTTTGGGGAGGCGACTCTGAAGAGGTCGCACAGCCCTGGCAGTCACGAGGGGGTCGGATGTGGAATGGACAATGGCATTGTCTGCAGAACCCTGGCTGTCGCCGGACGAAGGCACTTCTCTTTCAAGGGTCTGGGCTCTGATGGAAGGCGCTGCACAAAGGGCTGGCTGGAGACACAGGATGGGCTCTGTGTCCTCTGGGGAGTCTGACTGGCAAATGTACCGTCCCGTGGAGCGAGCTCCTGAGTCTGGGAGTGGGAAGGTTCCAATCCCACTGTCCAGGGTCCTCATCTGGCAGTTTGATTCTAGACAGAGTAACACAGTGAGGATTAGAGATGGCTCACATAAAAGGATTAAAGGATCTTGGGCGTTTGGATTGCTCTGGAGGAAAGGGGACACCTAGAAGAAAGAAGTACTATTAATGGTGTAGTAAATTTCCAGTGAGTGGCATGAAAAAGACATTTAATTGAACATGAAAATATTCCCTTCACATAATAGAAAGTAAGAAGGCCAACTGTTACCGGCAGCAAGAGGCATAAGTACATATACCCTAATGGTTCTCTGGAGTTATAATAGAAAAAGAACAGTCATTAGAGACTAAAAATTACTTTTGATCACCCTTATTTCAATTGAGAATCATATGACTTCAACCAATTAAGTAAAATTTATTAACTGAAATAAGAGTAATGAGCACAATAACAAATTGGAGTGATGTCCTAACAAAGGTAATTGTTCATCCCCCTTAGATGATTTATCATCCATCCTACTGTTAATTAAGTCTATGGCCTCTCAATTTAACTGTGAGGACAAGTAGCTCATATGCTATAAGGGTCATCCCCAAAGTTACTTTACCTATGGTAGCGTCACTTATCATATGGACTTCAATTAACCCAATTGCCATTTGAAGTCTTTTTTTTTTTTTGGTATAAAATATAGAGAACCATTTTATTTAAATGGCAACTAGTTTCTCTCAACACTTTTAATTACATAATCTATCTTTTTCCTATTGATTTCATTTGTGACTTTCACTATAAGCTAAATTCTTGTAAGTAAGAATACCTTTATTCTAAGAAGACAATAGAGGCACTTCCTGTCTTTCACTCATACTTTATGCAATGACAAAGCTCATCAGAACCTTTCAGATTTCTTGTCGTTCACAAAGATCCCACTATTTCCTAAAATGAATTAGGTTGATTTCACCATATGTGCGTGACGTTTTCTGCTAATTATATCTCATCTTCACAAATACATTATCTGAAAAAATCATTATATATTTAATCTCTGAAAGGGTGGTGTGGTTTATTCAAGCCAATGAGACAGCTTTTAAGATCTGGTTGACACCCCACAAAACTCCTGTTTATATAATAATCTTAGAATGGAACATCCTTGATAAAATTTATGTCAGAATCTTACACGTTCAGGACTGGGTAAGAGGCCCAACTCAGCACTGCGTTAGGCATGGTGGGAACGCAACAGAATATAATGTAATCTTTGTATCGAGAGGTTCAACAGCTAACATTTCTGTGGTGCTTTATGGAACTGTGGCTGGGAGTGTGGTCTCTGCCAGAAACTAATTGTGGGAACCCCTGCACGAGATCCTTCACCTCTCAAGGTCTAGTTTTCTTACAGAGTCGCTGTGAGGATAAAAATATGTTCATCATCATGTCTCTAGAATGTGGAATGTACCTAGCATTGCTGAAAGAATGATATCACATACAAAATCCTTAGTATACTTAGGTAGTAGTAGACATCTGAGAAGCTGAAAGTTTATCCTTTAGCACCTTTCTTATACAATCACATTTGATGCTCAGCAGTTAGTATCAGAACTCCAGAATTTGTGCACCCTCCCTCCCTGAAACCAATTTGCTCTGAGTAGTAGAATTCTGTGAATTTCCTGATACTAAAGTAAAAGTAAAGGGGGTAGGTACAGAGTTGGCGATTATAGGTTCTGATAGGTTTGGTGTTTGGTTTTGGAAGCACTCAGAAGATGAGTCCCTGTCAAAAGAGAGTCTTCAGTCTCCAAAAAGGACACTTAGTAGGAAGATACAGATAGCCTTTCTCTTAGCTAGCTCATATGCCATCACACCTGAGACTGGTCATGGACTGTGAAGCCCTGAATCATGTGGCTGTAATCTGAGATCTTTCCCAGGATTACAAGGGCTAAGTTTTAGATCCATTCATTTCAGGGCCTCCACCTGGTCAGCTTTACACTAAACCAGCTTTACAGATGATTCATTACCTCCTCTATTCATTTTCTCCTCAGTTAAGGAGACTTAATTGTTACAGAATGGCCTTCTGAGAAATGATCAGCTGTTTGCGTGGGGAAGTGTTGCCAGAGGAGTTTGAAAAGAAAGACCCTGCTAGTCAGAATTGAGTGTCCTTTCTTTATTTTAGCCCAGATACATAACGCTCAGATTTAGTATGTTCACGTGTTGTGTTTGGGCAATTCTAAATGTCTGAACTATTTTAGTTTCCCACAGAAATGGATCTTTATCAGAAATGAATCAGTCTTTGAGGATGGGAATCAAAGATTCACAGGATTAATAGCTGAGATGTGTTGGTCCCTATGTGCCAGGCTGCCTGCCATAATAATTTCCCCCCTAGCATCTTTGGGATTGCCTACCCTGAGCCAGAGAGTGCTCAGCACGGAGGGACGCTGGGGACTCTTCCTTTTGCTAAGACAGATCATCACGTTCGGCTGCTTATTATAGCCACCAGGAGTTCACCGCTTTCTTTGTGTCTCTTTATCTTCACAATCCTAAAGGAAAGAGCTAGTACCGCCATTCACAAATGAGGAATCACAGCTCCAAAAGGTTAAGTAACTTGCCCAACGCCATGTGCTATAAGTAAAGCTCTTAGATTTGACCATAGGCTTCACCATGAAGCAACGCTGATTCCCCTGAAAGCACAGGTAAATCCAGAAGTGGACTCCACTGAGTTAATAGCCACTGAGGCAGCCTTGTGAGCAGAAGGCTCAGAGAATGGCCCCCTGCTCCTAAGGCAAGGTGCCAGCTTCTCCTCTGAAACTGGTGCAGGCTGCTGGATTCTAGCTGGTTCCCAAGCTCTGCATCCTGAGGTTGGCGTCTACCGTTGACATTCCTGGCATTTAGGTGGCTGCTGTGGAACGCAGGCTGCCTATGCGTCCTGACCTACACGGTTCCTGAGAACCACGACCGCCCGGTAAAGCTCTCCTCTGCCCTCTGAGATCACATCTGCAGAGTTCCAAGCCAGGGTCTTCCTGGAATTTACTTCACCTCCACAGGGAATATTTTCCTGAGTTTCTCTAAGAACTCTTTTCCCACCAAATGTTTTATGGTTCAGAGAGCACTTCATCCATTCCCCTCAAATGGGTACTCAAAAGGCAAAGTAAGATTCTTCTTGGCTGCCTTTCCAGCGATTTTCTGAGGAAAGACCCTGAACACCAAAACCCACCTATGGTGGCCGGGCCTACTACACAAGGCAGGAAATGGGGCAAGAAAGGATCTGGGGGTAGGAAAAATGATTAGGTGGGTCTAAGTCTGGTGACCTTCTGAGGACACCAATATTTTCTGGTATCTGTCCCTTTAAATAATTTTTTCTTTCCCTTCATACTCTTGTCATACCAGAATCTATAAAATAGGACTTCTGATATTCCTGACTTCTCCGATTCTCTGAGAATTGTGTGCACTGACATTAAATTCAGAAACCTCCTGCTATTAAAGCCATTTTTATTTCTGAGAATTACAGATGCCGAATGTAGTGAATTTGAAGGACTCATCTGTAAGTACCTATGAAATGAGGTGTGGACAGTCAGGGACTCGGGCACTATATGCCAAGCTTCAGCCTCAGGCGAATTTCTCTGGAGTGCATAAACCTTTGGAAGTGGAACTTGTACTGAAAATGCTGACGCCTTCTTTATGTAGTTTCTTTAAGGCACTGTAAGCTTCTCACAGTTCATATAAATACTGTAACCTGAAACAGGGTTAGATACCGTACTTCTGGAGCCAGGTTTTTCCTCAGAGAACTATACGATCTCACAAAATAATTAAATGGCTGTGATAGGAACAAGGTTCAAAGGGGCAGGCCAGCCTTGCATCTCAGATGAGTTGACTCAGTCTTGATCTTGACAAGTTTTTCACATTTTTGGCTGTGAGAACAGCTGCCAACAGGACCTTGCTAATGAGTTCAAGGGTTGGGATGCTAGATGGACCATAGGTTTTGCTGTTCCAAAGTCACCAATTATGTTTGTGAGCCTGGTCAGCCCTCCCCCTGTTTCTCATTGTCCCATTTGCTTTCTTTCTACCTCTCAAGGTTGGTTCACTCACTGATCACCAACAGGCCCCAGGTGTTTCATGAGATGACTTACAGCAGAGCTTCCTAGTCCTTTTTAAAAAGTTCTCACATGAGGATATGTTTACTGATTTGAGAAAGAGAGAGAGAGATGTGAGAAAGAGCAGTTCATTGTCAACCTTTGCTGCCA
The DNA here is from genome assembly GCA_007922815.1 of Macrotus californicus. Lineage (NCBI taxonomy): Eukaryota > Metazoa > Chordata > Mammalia > Chiroptera > Phyllostomidae > Macrotus > Macrotus californicus. The sequence goes on from VMDR010011855.1 coordinate 19,456, forward strand.
TGACTGGGGATGAAACCCACAACCCAGGTATGTGCCCTGACCAGGAATTGAACCTGCAAGCTTCCTGGTGTGCTGGACGATGCTACGCTTCAACAAACTGAGCCACCTAGCCAGGGCTCTGGTCCTTGTAAAGTAATGGCACGCACAGAAAGTATACGGCTCACTGAGGAAAACACCAGCTGCCCCAGGACCACCGGCCACCTGAGAGCTGAGAGCTCCACATCTCAGCACACCTGGGTCCATTCAGGGCATGTGAGCAACAGAATGGTAGGGACTTACTTACAGGGTGGACTCAGGATCTTGTTTACTCATACCTTGAATGTATTACCAAGGAGATGGGCACCTTTTTTGGCCTCTTAGCAGCTGATATGGTAATTTCTAGTCCCTCCTTTTCGGGGGGAAGGCTGTTGAGAGTGCCTGGGTTAGGAATGCTGTCTGGCACCAGAGTTTTGAAGGAAGTTATTGTGCCTAAGAGGGAGATGTGCAGCCTGGGGTGAGCAGCCCAGAAGGGTGAGGTTCCGCGTGGGTGGAGGCAGAAAAGAAATTTTGGAGAAACATTTCCATTGCAAATTTTTCAAGTATTAACTTAGGCTGCATGATACAAAATGCCCACTCAGCTCACCAATGAGCATTCCCCCCTTGTGCTCCTTGTACCAGGTGCCTCAGCAGGTGGCTTTAGTTTCCTCATCTGAAAATTAGATCTAATAACCTTCATCATAGGTCACCATAAAAGCATCACAGGGGTGCTTTGAGGACTAGACAGAAAGCACAAAATAAACATAGCACGATGCTTCTATCCGGTACACAACTGTTATTCAGAAAATGGCAATAATTCTCAAAATCAGTGTTATTAGACTGTAAATATCCAAGGTGCAGAATGAACTTTGTTTATCTCCTTCATATTCCCGTATCAGCTAATTCCTGATTCTATATTGCCCTTATTCCACAGTAAGTCATTATATGCTGACAAAGCTGATAATAATTAGAGGCTGATAGAGTATCTGATATCTTCTCTATCACCAGTGCTCAGCACAGCGCCCGACACATAGTCTGTGCTCATTGAGAATAATGATAGAATAGATGGATAAAGAACACCTCTAATCTTTAGAAAGTTCTTCCTGAAATTAAATTGAATATGAACCTTTCTGTTTGAAATCCCTATCTGCTGCTTTTTGTTCTGACTCCAGCAACCAAAGAAAACAGCTGACTTCCTTCTTCTGTGTAGCTCTTTTTCACATATAGCCAGACTTTATTAATTCAGAGAGTCAGAGGGATAAGATCATTCAGAATTATTGAATATTTTAAAGACTGATTTTTTTAATACAGTTAAGCCCTTAGAGCAAGGGTCAGTGACCAAGATAAAAGATAGCCCATGGTAAACAGCCTTAGTATCCTCCTCAGTACCTGCTCCCCACCCCCCCCCAAAAGCATCACTGGGTCAGAAGGTCCCAGGTCTAGCAAAAGCCAGTGTGGTATCATTACCCTAGTCCTTATCCTCAGGGATTCTACATGCCATGCTGAGTGCTGGCATCCCTTTTAACATTGGCACCCATAGTAGTATAAGAACTAAGTTCTCACAGAGTCAAGTTCATGGAAGACATTTGTCGTGAGGAGATGATATTACTCACTCAGTAACTTCCTACATTTATTTACATAAAATAATTCATTCTCTTAACTGTGTTGTCTGTGTTTCTTCCAAACTTGTTTTATACTCTTCCATTACACAGGAACATTACCTTAAAAAAGAACAGCAAAGGGAAAGCCCATTTCTAACACTGCCACTTAATGTATGTCCAAATTAGTGTGCTCTGAATTAGCAATGATTTTGAGTGTCTGGAAAATGCCACCAACTAATTTGTTTTCTCAAACTTCTTTCCTACAGATTAAAGTACCTCAACTTTTTCTTGCAGATCGAGCTCACAAGTCTTCAATTGCTTGAATTTATAAATCAGAATTCCTGGTGTTATTAATGTATCTGACCAAAGATATTATATATAGGATAGGCTTAAGAAAACCTAACTTGAGTTCTAAATTCCTCTGAATACTCAGAAAAATGAAATTAAAAGATAATAGTCTTCAGAGTTGGATAGACTAGACTTGAAGACCTTCTTGGCTACCTGCTAGCTGTGTGACAATGAGGGATTTTTAAAAACTATTCTAATTTCATACGATCATAGCTCATTTGTAATAAACCTGGCACAGTGCTCATTATAAAAAAGTGCTCAGTACGTTTCCAAAAGTGACTGTCAGGGAGGAGTGAGGGACACTGTGAGCTCAGAATACACACACTGCCATGGAATCCAAGGTAGACCAAACTTTTTCTGTTGTTGGTGTCCTACCACAGTGTCTGGGGACATTTTACTGAACAACTACCCTGGCTATTTCCTAATCGGTTATCTTTAGGCAGCCATTTCCTTGGGGGTTAGTTGATCACAATCATTAATGGCCAGTTATGAATATCAAGCAAAGTAGTTGTAGTAGGTTTCAAGTTGACTCATGGATAGAAAGGAGGGAGTCCATTTTCTCAAGAAATCCATTTGGGAGTTGACACTGAGAAAGGCTTTTTTTTTCATTTTAAAACCTAAATAAATGACATTTACTGATGCTCCTTTGTTCACAGACTTACTGTATTTTCACAGAACAGGTCAAATTAGTAAGCCATTATTTTTCAGTTAGCAAAGATAAAGCATATCTATCCTAAAAAGTTATACTTGCTTCTGTGTAATGATCTATCTACCCTCTCTTACAGAAGCAAACAAACAAAAAAACCCCTCCAATAATCAGGTTCTTTATTCTCATTACTCATAAATCCTAGACAAATAAAACAAATTAAAAACCCAAACTCTTGACTTCCGGTCAAGATGGAAGCATAGGTAAACATACCTTGCCTCCTTGCATAACTACAGCAAAAGACTACAAAACAAATATCACCTATAATTGTCAAAAATCGAGCTGTATGGAAGTCTGACAACAAAGGATTTAAAGAAACCACATTCATCCAGATGCATAGGTGGGGCAGAGACACAGAGAGGTGCAGAGAGGTGAAGAGGCACAGAGAGGCATGGAGATGGGGAGTGGCATGAAGAGGCACAGAGATGCAGAATGGGCATTCCCATATCCACATGTGGTGGATAAAAATAAGAAGGGATATCTTGGGAGTAAGGGATCCCAGCCCCTGATCAGACCACATAGCACAGGGTGGCAGTGCCAGGATGATAAGTCCCCATAACTTCTGGCTATAAAAACTAGTAGGGTTTGGGATGGCAGAAGAAACTGCAGGATTCTTAGGAGACTCCTCTTAAAGGCCCTGAAATGGACTTGGGACTTATGCACGCACACCTACTCTTGGATTCAGCACCAGAGCAAAAGCTGGAAGGGCACCAGTGGCATATGGGGAGAAATTGAAGTGACTGGAAACAGGGCGAGTGCTGGGAGACAGCTTCCTCCCAGATAAAACTCCAGAGGCCAGGCAGTGGCACTGTCCCCTCTCTGAGCCCTCCCCCACACAGAGCCACAGAGCAGTTACACAGGTTACTCCTGCCCTGGTAATTACCTAAGGCTCTGTCTCATACAAATTATGGGTGCACTTTTCTATAATAGGCCACACTACTAAGACAGGAAGTCAAAACAGCTCTACCTAATACACAGAAACAAACACAGGAGATGGCCAAAAAGAGGAGATAAAGAAATACAGCCCAAATGAAAGAACAGAATGAAACTCCAGAAAAACAACTGGAGATAAGCAACCTATCAGATGCAGAGTTCAAAACACTGGTTTTAACAATGCTCAAGGAACTCACTGAATACTCCAACAGCATAAAAAAGACCCAGGCAGAAATGAAGGCTACATTAAGTGAAATAAAGAAAAATCTACAGGAAGCTAACAGTGGAGGGGATGAAGCTGAGAATTAAATCAATGATTTAGATCATAAGGAAGAAAAAAACATTCAATCAGAACAGCAAGAAGGAAAAATAATTAAGAACAAAAGAGGATAGGCCAAGGAGCCTCTGGGACATCTTCAAATGTACCAATATCCGAATCATTGGAGTTCCAGAAGGAGCGGAGGAAGAGCAAGAAATTGAAAATTTATTTGAAAAAATAATGAAAAATAACTTTCTTAATATGGTGAAGGAAATAGACGTACAAGTCCAAGAAGCACAGAGAATCCCAAACAAGAAGGATGAAAGAGAACCACACCACAACACATCATAATTAAAATGCCAAAGGTTAAAGATAAAGAGAGAATGTTGAAAGCAGCAAGAGAAAAGCAGATAGTTACCTACAAATGAGTTCCCATAAGACTGTCAGCTGACTTCTCAAAATAAACTTTCCAGGCTAGAAGGGACTGGCAAAAAGTATTCAGAGTGAGGAAAAGCAAGAACCTACAACCTAGATTACTCTATTCAGCAAAGCTATCATTCAGAATTGAAGGGCAGATAAAGTGCTTCCCAGACAAGGCAAAGCTAAAGGAGTTCATCATTACCAAGACATTATTATATGAAATGTTAAAGGGAATTTTATAAGAAAAAGAAGATCAACACTATGAACATTAAAATGGCAATAAATTCACAACTATCAACAATTGAATCTAAAAAACAAACTAAGTAAACAAGCAGAACAGGAACAGAATCATAGATATGGAGATCATTTGGAGGGTTATCAGTTGGGAGGGAGAAGGGGGAGAATGGGGGAAAAGATGCAGGGATTAAGAAGTATAAATTGGTACATACAAATTATTAAAACAGTATAGGAAATGAAGTAGTCCAAGAACTTATATGCATGATCCATGGACATGAAGTGAGGGGAGGATTGCTAGAGTGAATAGGGGTACTAGGTAGAGGGGCCAAAGGGGTACAAAGGGGCAAAGGCGGCAAAGTCTGGACAACTGTAATAGCATAATCAATAAAATATTTAAAAAAATAAAACCAAACTCTTTTTACTTTGGGTTTATATTTGATCACATCTAGAAAAATTTCAATCCAATATTCAATGAGGTCCCAACACAATTCACCCGCCAGAAGGAGTAACTTAATGGACGTTTCATTTTCACACTACCTCATTAACTGGCATGCTTTCCCATAATGCAAGTAGTCATGTAAACAAGTCTGTATGATTCTCTCCCGCTTCCTAAACATCTTTAAGCTTCATATTGTATTGGCAACAGAAACAAACTACAGATGGGAGAACAGATCTCTTTATTTGCACATCCTTCTCTTTATCTGCATGGCTGAAATATGCTAAAAAAAAACTAAGCCTGTTGCCAAAGCCACATCAATTAAATGTAGCTTATTCATTCTAAGTTTGCCCCATGGTTTGGTCAACATAGTAAAAAATAACTGCATTGGCTATTTATCCACAACCATCGGGTAGCTTTTGGCTGTGGCATTAAGATGAACTTCTGGGAGGGTAAATTCAATCCGATTGCTTTGGAATGCAGGAGAGCCCTCAGCCTCTCAGTTCAAACTGGGTCTAAGCTCCTGAGGTTTGAAAAGTGTACAGGAGAATGTAACTTTGTTTTCCAATCCCTTGTGGTCTCTTTGATATAAAGGAAGACGGGGGCATTTGGAGTCTGGTACACTGATCTATAGGGAATGTGTATAAGAAAAATGTAGGAAAAGATGTGACAGAAAATTAAAGAATCAGACCATAACGATGAGGGACAAGTTATTTAAATGGATATAAAATATGTGCCTTCTCAGGCTGCGTTGGTATCCCATGAACCAGTACTCTGCATCTGATTGTAACATCACACCCAATATCATGGTGGGGTGTTACTCCAGGCAATAAACTGGAAACGCTTAGACATGTTTTCCAAATGCTCACGAAGAACATGAATTCATAGAAGTCCTCCTCAAACTTATTTACAAATTCAGCTGACATAACCCCTGAGGAAAAAAGCCCTTAAGTTGACTATAAGATGTGCTCTTCTCCATCACTGATGCCGAAACAACCTCTCCTAAGATTCTAGAAATGGCTCATGATCCAGTATTCTGAAATTTGTTATGCAACCTTCCACACTCCTCTTGATTAGACCAATTTTAGTAATTATCTCTAATCTCTTATCCCTCCAGAATTAAAAAAAATCTTGAGATTTCCACACAACTCTTCATGTCTTACTATGTGGCTTGTCTTGTTAGACAATGGCAAGACTGGTATGCAGTGTTTATCGTGAGACACAAGAGCAGGCTAATGTGACCACTCCGGTTTAGCAGCCAGGCCAGCAGTTGTTTGACTTGGTCAGAGGATCACGGAACAGACTTGGATCTCAGATTCCTGCATCCTGTTTTAGGAGTCATCACTTCTGGGTCAAAGTCCTTGACAATGAGAGCACAACTTCCCATGAAGCTGATTACTTCTTGACCAATTTCCCTTTACAGAAGATACTGCGTATCTGTCCCCAAACAGATATTCTGTTCAGTGATCTATATATATACCTTTTCTCATGAATTCACTCCATTTCTATCTGTCCTGCCAAAATGAAGCAAAAAGTTGAACAACTATCTGGTGAATCTGATAGGCACAGATGGCTATTATGGGTAATTGTGTATCTCAAAATCTCTTTTACTCTATATCAGGTTTGCTGAATTATATGAACAATTGTCTCTACTCCCGGTTTTACGTGCCTGGATAACAACTGCTTTCATAAGGCAAGTGAGGCAAGGGGGGAAGAAGATGAATTGGGGATAAGGCACAGCAGGAAAATATTCAAAACAGCATTATTTGGTAAGAAGCATATAAAAACAGAAATATGAAGAGATTCGGACCTATCAGTTTAGCCACAGATACAAATTTATTAAAGGTGTGTGCAAGAGTTAAGCATTCTCTGTATTATGAGCTTTACTTTTTTATATTAAAAATTTACCTTTTGGCAACCATTTCTTTGAGGGTTAAAATTATACATTATTTTAGTTGGCTTATTTTATAATACACATATAATATAAAACTATGATTATAGATATTTAAGTCTCTAGAAAGATAACAATTTAAAGTTCATAGATGTTTTTCCCCATTTGTCTCTGTATTTAATCAGTATTAATGATTTTTCAAATTATATGCAGGAAGGAAGCTCAAGTCTTCATATCGATAAGCTTTTCTCTTTTTCAGTGTTCACTTTACCATGCCACACTTGCTTGGTTCAGGATTTTAATTACAATAAGCTAATCTAGTTTAAGTGAATATTCAAGCATCATTTGTTTTTCTTTTATGTGACTGTAGGTGAAAGGTGGGTAAAGAGAAAGCTGAAGTTGATGGGAACCTATCTTTCAATTTTAGCTGCCACTCATCACTCAACAATATTCCACGATTGTCTCCACAGGAAGATAATAAAGCAGTAACAAAACACAGTAGACCAGAGGATGTGGATGTGGGTGAACATGCAGAGAGATTTTTGCTGCTATCCATTAAGGATTAATTGTAATAGAGATACAGAAACACCGGTAAACACTGTGTTCAGATACTGGGCAAAAGGCAGCATAGAGCTTGATCTCTGAATCAAGGAAAACAAATGAGGTGAGCTCTGCCCTCTCTCCAGGCAGCTGTGTGGCGGAGGCTTCCAGACTGAAACACAAGGAGAAGGAACATGGACAGAGTCTGGAGGTCCTACTGAGGTGAAGAGACAGATATAGACAGGTGTGTGTGTGGGGGGGCGGGCAGGGAGTGGGAGGGGGTGTTCAGCTAGCTAGAATTTTCAGGGCACTGTTATTCCAAACAAAGGGTAACAGCAGAGGCTTCCCTACAGTATTCAGCTATATAAATACCTGCACATGCATCAGGTGAAATTCAGGAGGGCAGAGAGGCAATCACTATGAAGCTGAGAGGGAAACAAACCTGTCAATCTTATAAAAATTAATTTCAACTAATTAACTTTTCAATAATTTAAAAAACAAAAAAAATAAATATTTTTAAAACAAGCAAAAGCTAAGCTAATTCATTTTCAGAGGATTTTTAGTGTAAGAAATATTAAGGGAAGTTTCACAGGCATGTGAAAAATGAATATCAGGATCTGGATATATACAAAAAAAATGAAAATAGAAAATGGTAAATGTGTGGTATATATAAAAATATTTTTATTATTTTTTAATCTCTTTAAAAGATAATTGACTAAAGCAAACACAGTAACATTGCAAGGTTTCTAAGATATGTAGAAATAAAATATATAAGAATAGCATAAATGGTGGGAGGGGTTATATGAAAGTAGTATA